>VZTD01004797.1:557324-570708 GCA_013397725.1 Rhagologus leucostigma | reverse complement strand
GAAGGTGTAAAAAAAGCCCCATTCCAAATGAAAAAATGGTGCTATTTTCTGGTCTGAAGCAGCATTTTGAGTTGAATTTGAACACCATCATTGACTGAAGGGCCTCCAAAGACCATGACAAGCACAGACACAGTGCTGTAAGAGAAAGGAGTTTGCAGGCCAGATTTAGCAACCTCCAACCCTACTAATGGGTGTATTTTACATTCTGGCTACAATCAAATAAGCCCAGTAGTGATTTATTATTGATATCAAATAAAAACCCTCTTGATAATCTCAAAGCATTACCTCCAGGAGGATATTTCCTTTCCTTTCTGGAGATGCCAGCCAACATTTTATTATCCCAGCCCGGGAGAAGCCTGAAACTATAAATAGAATATTACAGGAATCCAATGGAGGACTCTCCTCCACTCCATTTCATGGTTATTTGCTTGGAGTAACTCAGAAATTGTCATGTGAGCCCCTTTTCCTCTTGGAAAGGGCAGCGTCTCCCTGTGGCTGTGCCAGCTGCTCCCCCCCAGCCCAGCCTGGATTGGCTTTCAAACTAAACAAATAATTTTATTTAAAGGAGGGAGAGAAGAAGAAAATGTTCACCAACCTCCCCCAAATCCCCCCAGCTCTGTTTGCTCTGGTTTTGTGACAAAAGCTGTGGTCGTGTGCTCTGTACAAGCAGCTCTCTGGCAAAAGCCATGGATGATATCTCACTGAAAAGCTCAATTTTTAAAAAGTAAAGTGATTTTTTTTCTTTTTAAAACCAGCTCATAAATATTGATTTGAATCTGCCATGATTTCGTGATTTCCTGGTTGAATTGAATGATTTCCTTATTGAACTTTATTGATTTCAATAGTGGTTCAATAACCCTGGGGAACTGCTGTGAACAGGGTGCTGCTGATAGGGCAAAGGTGATTCCTCTTAGTTGGAATTAATTCTGATGACGATGAAGATGAGAGAGATTCCCAGGCTGGATCAGGACAACATCCACCTTCCCAGTGCCTTGTCCCGGCAGAGCCCAGCTGGCCATGAGGAAGCACAGGATGCAGGGAGAGAGCAAAGACAGAGGGCAGGGCAGCAAAATCCTCCAGATCCTTCCAGGCCCATCCTTTCCATGAAGAAATATCTCCTGATGTCCAACCCGAACCTCCCTTCTGCCCTTTTCTTCCAGTGGAAGCCTCCAGATAATCTTTACCCAAGCCAATATCCCAGCCCTGAGGAGCTCCCTGTTGCACTTTTCCATCTGCACCCCCTGAATCCCATTTCCAGCTGGGATGGGGTTGGATTCCCAGGCCTTGGGCTCAGCAACCACATTCATTTTCAGCAACTCGAACAGCCAGGAAAGACTCTTGACCAAACAAATGGCTCCCCATAAACATGTCCAAGGAAATTAAGATGCTACAACTGATCTGCTTTAATAAAATTACACGCTCGGCTCCGATTCCAGTGTTGCTCCCTGTATTTTCTGCATCGTGCCATGCAATTAATCCTTCCTAAAATAAACGGGCTGATTAAAATTCCATTATCCTGACAGTTCACAATAAACCATGGGACCAGTGATCCCCTCTCTTTTTAACCTTTTAAGCCGTTATAATTAATTCTGGATTTATGTCATTTGCTGGCAAATGTTCCGATCACCTTCCTAACTACTTCAACAATTCCAAACAGTTGCACTCCTCCAGCGTGTAAACAATGGACAATAATTGAACCGTTTAACCTGATTCCCATTTCATGGAGTTTCCTTTAGACACAAAGCTCAGTATTGAGTTGCTCAGGATTGAGTTGTTTGCCTTTTTTATTTTTTGTTCAGTCTCTAATTAAGTGCTCATTAAAAATAAAGTAATAACACTTCGGAAGAAGACAGGGAAGCGCCTGAATTTGATTATTTTGGTCACATATTCAACTTGTGAGTGGAGAAAGACCTGCTGAAGAACATTATTTGATGTTATTATTTCAATTGTATTAAAAATCCCAATATTTTCCTTCACAAATTTTCTGCAATTCCCTGTTGCCCAAAGCCAACCTTCCTTAGCATGCCCTGTGCTTTAGGATGACAACCACTACAGCCATAAAAGCACCCAAAATCATAATCATTTTGCCCAGTGGAATCACTTTTTGCCCAAATGCCTTTAATTTTCACAACAAACACATCATGGAAATGAAATTAAGCTTCCAACCAAGCTTATTCCAGGTAAAATATCTTTTGCAAGGTCATCCCTGCCCCAGCGTGTGGTGAAAGTAGCAAGAAATACAGTTTATGTTCTTTCAGAATCATGCAAAGTGATTTTTAAAGACACATCAGCCAGCTTGGAGGAGGTGGATTTACTAACTCAACCACTCCTTTGCCTGCATTTTGTGGGCATTTTTATTTCTCTCTATTACAATTTCCCAAAAAGAAACCAAATAACAAATGAGCTGATCCGGTGCTGCTAAAATTGCCACTTAAATGAATTTGTCTCGGTTTGGGGGAAAGAGCATCAAAATGTCAGCTGCTCAAAAAACCAGAGACCCAATCTCCAAATTTTTCAGAAGGTGGAAAATCCGTTTCCTAACCAGCCCTACTTACAACTGGGTACGTGGGTTACTTCTCCAAACTCACCCTGACCTTCAGAAATGTTTGGGTTGATGTCAGTGTTTGGGCTGAGGTTTTGTTTGGCCGGTTCTGCTTTTTCCATAGCAGTGCACCCATCCCTAGAAGAGATGGAATAAAAAGAGGAATTCTAAGCACACACAGACCCAACTATTTAACAGAAATAACAAAAAATCCCTTCTCCCTCATCTTTATCTGACCTATGCTCATGAACGGCAGCCGATTGCACCACGAAACCCATCGGCCCCAGCAGCAACACCTGATGAAAAGTAGGAAAGAGAACAGATTTATTAAGCAGCTAAACTGTGTTTACATTGATAAATGAGCTTTCTAGACATCCCCAAGTCCATTCCAAACCCCCTTTTTAGCAGCTCTTTACCCAGCCAGCTGCAGCATCCCCCAGGGCCTCCCCAGTGTCACTGGCAGCAACCTCCCTTCTCAGTTTCTGCCGAGGTCTCCGGAGCGGTGCCCAGGTGTTGAGATTTAAGGATGTGCTGCTGCTCCCATCAGCTGCACAGGATGGACTCTGGCCCATCCTGTCAGCACCCTGGGAACGAGCAAAGGCCGCCTTTGTGCACGCCCCGGGCCCATCTCGTTCTGGTTCGAATTAAGAGCGGCGGCGATTTCCGCTGCCGGGGCTTTGGAGAAAGCTCCCTATGTTCTGTGGCCGTGCTCCGGTTGCAGCGCCATGGGAGGCTCCAGGCAGATGCCAGCAGCGTTGTCTCACTTTGCTCCCGTGGTTTTGCTTTCCGAGGAGGCTGGGAAGGGAAGAGATGGGGGCTTGGTCATAGCGGCCTCATTGGAGAGAGAGAATGGGAAAATGGGGTTGAGGATGAAGTGCGAGTTATGGATGGTTATGTGGACTGCAAAATTCCTGATTTCCTCCCACGGGCCTCCAAATTGTGATGGAATGGTGGAGAATATTCCCCAGCAGAGCCACAGAATGGTTTGGGTTGGGAGGGGCCCTAAAGCTCACCCAGTTCCACCCACACCTTCCACTGTCCCAGGTTGCTCCAAGCCTCGTCCAGCCTGGCCTTGGACACTTCCAGGGATCCAGGGGCAGCCACAGCTTCTCTGGGCACCCTGTGCCAGGGCCTGACCACCCTCATGGGGAAGAATTCCTTCCCGATATCCTTCCTAACTGCCCTCTGAGATACCTCAGTTAGAGGTAGAAAATCTGCAGGCCAGGGCACGAAAGCCCCTTAGCACCCAGAGCAGGAGCTGCAACCAGGGTTAGATCACAACACAGATGTGATGTTAATTGGAATCCAATAGAGAGTGTTTAGAAAAACAGTTCCCTGCTCTGATCCTGGCATTCCCAAGTGCCCCCAGCTCCCAGGGAAGGCGCAGACGGAGTGGCAGCAGCAATGAATGGTGATTTTCTTCAGCTGCCTTTCCCCACCCTCAGCACAACCTCACAGACAATGTCCATGGGACTGTGCAGGCTCACGGGGATGATGAATACTCGCTGCTGATTAATTGCATGTTTACTCCAAGGCATGACTCAAGAATTACACGAAAGTTTTTCTGATCCTTTGCCAGATTTTATTCCTTTCCAGCACCCTGTGCCGCAGATACATCCTGAGATAGGGAGCAAAGCCAGGGCCAAAGAGAAGCTGTGGCTGCTCCATCCCTTGACATGTCCAAGGCCAGGCTGGACGGGGCTTGGAGCACCCTGGGATAGTGGCAGGTGTCCCTGCCATGGCAGGGGGTGGAATGGGGTGAGCTTTAAGGTCCCTCCCATCCCAAACCGTTTCCCAATTCTGTGAATTCCACGCTCCTGAGGCCGTGCCCTGATCCTGGCCACAGAAATCCTCTCCCACGTTTGCCTCAGGCTCCTGGGCTGGAACAACCTCATGGGGGCTGAGTTGACAGCGCTGAAAGTACAAAAAGTCTTGTCCATACATAAATATATAAAGCTGGGAGGAAACCAGGTTCCCGAAGGGAAGTCTATTGTACCCAAATGGTGCCCACAGGCCCGGAATAGCTGGGTGGTTTTGCAGGAGCAGACAGGACACTCGGCCTGTTGATGTCCTGCTTTAAAGAGCAGGGCTCAAAGTCAACAGCAGGGTGGCGAAAATATCTCCTCGGATTTATTTATTTATCTGCATTCAACCCAGCTTGCCCATTCTGCCCAAGAACCCAACAAACAAACCAAAAAAAGGGGGAGAGTGAGTGGCCAACACATGCCAGTGTGGCCCGGCAGGTTTAACCCTGTTCTCTCTCCTGGTTGTGGGAATCAATACTGGAAGACAATTTTACATATCCTGTATTTTTCAGGCTTGGATGTGACGGCTCCATGAAGCTGGGAGGGTTTATGCCGATCAGGATTCCTCACGGATCCCAAGAGCATTGGGACAAGTGGGAAAAACTGGGAAAGGAAACCATTCCAAACAGCCCTGCAATGGCACTATCGCTCTGTAGGTGCTCCCGTCCACAGCCTCGCACACTTTTCCTCATTCCTTTTCCTTTTTCCTCATTCCTTTTCCTTTTCCCCCCTTCCTTTTCCTTTTCCCCCCTTCTTTTTCCTTTTCCCTCTCCTTTTTAGCACTGAATTCTTGCAGGGCAGTGCCTTTTGGAGAATATCTTTTACAAGCAAAAAATCTTGGCAAATACCATTATTACAGATGATAAAAGTTGCCCTCTGCTATTCAGAGAGGTTGCAAGATGTGGAATTTGGAGAATTATAGCAGAAACTGTACTTTAATTTGTGCTTTGTATGTACCCATTTATGAATGAAATATTTAAAAGCAAAGAACATTAAAAATTTTGCTATTTGTCTTTAATATGACTTGAAAACATTTCCTGCATTCTGGAGTCTTTCACCATTGAAAACAGTTTTCTCAGTCTCATCTTTTTCCCTCAGACTGTTTATTGGAAAGTTTATTAATATTTTTTTCACAAAACATCAGTTTTACTCTTATGGGAAGAGCCATCCAAGACCTCAGAGCTGCCAGACCCTCGGATGGATAAATCTGACAGAGTTTTCTCCTGACTGTTCTGGTGCTGGGCTTTGCACCAATTTAATCCGCACAAGTCAAGCTGCACCAATATGTCAGAGGGAAAAAATCCTGGGATGGTTTTATTTCCTCTGCATGGGGGGCAGTTTACAGAGTGAAATTCCCAATTTTTCCTTTAAATTTGCCTTGCTGCATTATTTCGAATATCCCAAACTATTACCTTTAAATTCTGAAGCTGCCACTGTTGTGCCTATAATTATTATCATCCTTTTAAGGCTTTCCTTCTTTCCTCTTCTCCTTTTAGAGAGACCCAGATTTTGCTGGATTTTTTGGATGGGATGTTCCAAGAAGTTGGTATCTCTGGATGGGTTTTCTCATGCTGTATTTCTGTTTATGGGATATATAGAAGCAAAACCAGGCTCAAACCCTCCTATTTCACAGTAATCTGGTGGGTGTATCCAGGTCCAGTCCATAAAGTTTGGAAGAAATCAGGAGCACCTTTGGAGGGACTGGTCCACGCTAGAGAGAATTCCTTCCATCCAGCCCTGAAGGTGACACCACTTCAAAGAATCCCGCGGGGATAAATCACCAGAGACATCCACGAATCATTTTATTACCCTTAGAACATCTTTCATTCTCCTCCAGAAACTATTTCAACTTTCTGTCTGAGCAGCCTTTGGGCACCTTACAGGAGATTTGGGAATATTCTGAACATCCAGGCTTCTTTTTTTAGCTGCTCTGGTGCAAAGCCGATGGGATTTATATTTAGTCTGTGTTCCTGTCCCTATTTTATAAACACAGGAATTCTGAGACAAAATAATAATAGTGTGAAAATGGACCAACCGCAGTGACGGCAAAGCAGGGATGGACTTTGGAGTTTATAGTTACCCAGCGAATGTTTGGCTCGAGTGGTGGGTCCCTCATGTAAGATTCACTTTTAATTACCCACTACACTCATATTTGAGTCAAAAAAAAATAAACACGCAGAACAGAGATAGAGGGAAGGATACGAAAGGCAGTGGTCATGAAATCACGCACTGGAAACCCGAAATGATGTATTTGCTTCATTTAACTAAGGCAGCACAGCCGTGGCTCTGCAGTGCCCGTGTGGGCAGCTGGGCCTTTGAGCTTTTATCTGCCAGGAGAAAATTTCATGCCCTTGGTTTATTTGTGTAACTCTGCTCAGTTTCTAACTGCAGCAGCAAATGCTATTTACCATTTCTAAAAAGGTTGTCAGCGTTTGTAGATATCACATGAGTGCCTAGAACGCAAGAAATAAAAAATATTTTCTTTTTCCTGTCCAGTAAATAATAAATATTTTAGATTTCATCCTTTAGCTGGTCATTTGACTTTTCCAAGTGGAAACATTGCTGCTGTGCAAGTCAGGAGTCACTCTAGGAAAAGAGTCGATGTTAAATTACATTTTCAGCTATCTTGACAAGCCATACTTGGCACGGTTTGCTCAGGGAACAGGCTGGTCTATATATTTCTGAGAAATTAAAACCATATGGCAACACCTTCGAGAAAAAAAGCAGCCCTTCTCTGGAAGCATCCTTGGAGTTTTCAAAATGGATGTGAATTAAATATAGTCCTATTTATTTAGAAAGGATCTGTTCGAATTAGACCCGGACCCCTCATTCCTGCTCCAAGAATTGAACTGCCAATAAAGCCACAATGGGAGAGAACCTCATGATTGCATTTCTATTAATAAACTCAAGCTGAATTTGGGTTTCATTTTGGCTAAACTCGGCTTTTGTGCAGACATTTAAATTAGGGCATCAATTAGAGGATGAGGGCTTTCCTCTGCCAGCCTGATAATTGTAATAATAATGTCAGCGTGTAATAATATTGTCACTGGGAGGAGATTCCTCCCTTGCTGTCATTGCAAAGGCTACAGAAGATGTCAGGTAAAGATAAAAACTCCTGACAGAGATCAGCTGGAGCTCCGCAAAGCAGCACTGACCTGGCTCTGATGACAGCCTGGGGACAGGAGGGCTCACAGAGCTCCGGGGCACAAAGATCCTTCCGAAAAATCCCATTTGGGACACAGGGCCAGGGAGGTGGAGCCCAAGAATGCAGCTAGACACAACCATAGTCCTTAGTAAATTCATCAGAAATTGTTTATTATTAACATTTAGAGTCTCATTTCTGCAGGGCAGTGAGGAGGAGCTGCCTCACGGTGCCTCCTTCTCCTCATGTGCCGCAGCTGGAAAAAGGTGCTGGAAAAAAGTCCCTCTCCTCCTGAATTATCTGGTGACATTACAAGCTTTGACAAGAAGAGAAATCTCCTCCAACTCCTCCCCGGCCCAATATGTGGTCAAATATATGACTTCAGTGGAAAGCATTTGATTAGATGGATGTAGGGGATATAAAACCCTTCAATTGGGGACAGATCTTTTCATATAGGAAACATATTTTCAACGTTGGATTTTATGGCGGTGAGGAAGCGTGTAAAAAACTTTTCAGCAACATAATACCCGAAAAAAAAAAAAAGCTGAAAGCCCTCAATTTTCCCCTGCCTCTGCTGCTGTAGACTTCTTGTATATTTGCACATTTGGATATGATGACAATTAGTTCTGTGCTGCGGGACTGGATTGATTTCGCTGCCTGGGCCCCGTCCAGCTCAAACCTTGCAGGTTCAAATACAGAAGCCTCTGGTTAATGAACTCCAGAAAGTGTAAAATCCTGAGGCCCTGCAGTTACACGATCGCCCTTCCCAACAGCAGCACTAATATCTAACAAGGCCAGCTACTGTTCTACCCCTTTAGAAGAAGCTCATAAAAAGGAGCTTTAATTTGTCTGGGAAAAATAGACTTTCAAAAAAAAAAGGAGAAAGCGCTGTGAGTTCCCTGGTGGAAAAACATGCCTTCTATTATGGAGCCTTCCCCACGAAATGTCTTGGAAATTAGGCAAAGTTAACATGTCCACTTGGAGCCGAGCCAGGAAATGAACAGTGGATGTTCTCTTGTAAAAATCCTGAAAGCTGCGAGTAACCCATAAACAGTTTGCAGAGTGAGGCAAAATGGAGCATTTTATGTTCCCTAATGGAAACCCAGCTTATTTGTACATGGATTCAAAGGAACAATGTGATGTCATCAAATGATTTGAGGTCAGCAGCACGGCAAGAGTCAATATACAGCGGTGGATGGAAACATCCCATTCTTCCTGAGGTATTTTGGAGGAGCCACCAACACTGGGGTTTGTCTTGGCCCTCTGGAGTTGGTACAGGAAAACCTCAGCAGCTCTATTCCTGGAATTGCAAGGTGGGAAGTTTACTGTTACCATCAGTCTGAGGAGGGCTTTCAGGAACACTGGTAAAAATTCGCATTGGGCTCAGCAAACAGAGACATTTCCTAGAGAAAACCTCACCTTTGGGTGGTGGGGCTGAAGTAACCACGTGTGGTCAGGGTTATCTCCAGGATGAACAGGGAGGGGTGCAGAGCAGGGATTCCAGGGCACAGATTTCCTACAGAAAAAGGGCACACCTGAGAAAGTGTGCCTGGAGGACCAGAGTTCCTCCTGAGGAAAGGGAGCTGGGATGTCCCTCAACCTTTGACTTGCAGCCAGAGGCCCTTTCCTTGCATTCCGAAATGTGAGATTTGAGCCCTTCTTTCACAATGTGACTTTAATTTGTGACGTGGTGTTGAGGCTGTGGTAGAAAAGCTGAATTGTGGAGCATTGTCCAGCTCGGTGATACAGAGTTTTCCCAAAACTTTAGGACCAGCTGAGCCAGGGACACCTGAGCCTTCCATGTTTTGTCCAAAGGCAGAGGAGAGCAGAGCAGTGGAAGGTTCAGAGGGGCTAAAGAAGAATATTTTTGCCCAGGTAATATACTTCCCATAAATTACTGAAAGCAGCAGAACTTTGTTCCTCAGCAGTTACCTGAACATCCTCAAAGCTGAAGTTTCACTAAATAATCCTTTTTTCCCCCCTGAAACTCTTTTAACTAAAGGACATTTCCTCCTTAGCTTCTTGATTTGAGTCTGAGAGTGACTTTTGAGTAATTTCTGTGCCTTATCTCAGTAATTTTGTTCATTACTGCCATTTCTATTGTATGACAACATCCACATCATTTTGATAAGGGATGTCTTGCACTGCACTCAGTTCTAAGCATTACCAACCATTTAGAAATTCAGTAAAACCTGGTCTAACTCAATTTCTAACGGAAAGAACCAATTCAGAATTAATCTCTAATTAAGGATGAGTTTGCAAATCTCAACTGGTAACGGAACTCCAAATCCTGGATTCAGTAAGAATATTAAAAAATGCATCAGGAATGGTCTGGCTGATGAGAGGGAATAAAGGAATAATGTAAATAATTAATGTAAAAGACTCAAAGAACAAAACTCAGGATACACAGAAGGAGCACAGAGCTCACCCAGGTGTCTCTCCAGGCTGTCGTGTTGCTCTGCACAGACACAGCTGGATTTCCTTTACAGATGTTTTCCAGCAGGGTTTTTGGAAGGGATCAGGACGATCCTGATTCTTACAGAAACCCACAGGCACAGCAATGTGACGTGAGATTACTGAGGTCAGCTGGAGGCAAACAGCAGAGTACAGGAGATTTTTATTCCCTGACTTCCAACTCCTAAGCGTTTTCTTATTCCGTGGATTCTGATCCATCCTCTCCAAGAAAATTTCTGAAATAGAGTGGGAGCTTGTGCTCTGAAAAAGATGGAAAAATGGGAAATCTTTAACCACCTAATAAGAAATTAGTGCTAATTTCTTAAAAATTAAAGCTCTGATTTTCAGTTTTGTCCTTTGGAAGGAAACTTCTCAATCAGTCCCGCCCACTGATATTTTCTAGCACTCATTTGTCTCCCCCCTTGGCAGGAGGTGAGTGCAGACTCAGTGGAACAAGTCCCCATTTCATCCCCTTGCTGAATTTCACGGCAGCTGCCAGTTAGGAGGTGGGAGAGGGGTGCGGATGGGCCAGAACCAGGTGGAGGACTCCAAAAGCAGATAATTTAGGAGTGACATTTATTGGTATAAAAAACAGTGCCTTCCCTTCCCTACCTGTAAGGCAGGGCCCTTTTCACGACTCTTGCCCACAGTTGCAAGAAAAGCAAATTGGAATCAAAGGAGATGCCAAGAACAGCACTTGCTGCTTGGGAACGTTACTGGTTTATTATAGGAAAATACCTGTATCACACTCGTAAAGGAACTGGTAAAAATGTAGGTAGGATCCCCTTTCTACCTCCTTCCACCTCCCCACACCTCCACACAAACCCTGCCTTTCTTCCCAGCCCCAATTCCAGCCAATTTCTTCCCCTGGGTTGTGTCTGCCTGAGCATCAGGGAAGTCCTAAAGCACTGTAGGAGCAGGAGGAATCTCTCTTTCTGCTATGATTCCAGAAGATTTCAGTCCCAGAGCTGCAGTTTGGGATGCAGCAGGGATTTCACTCCCAAATTCTCCTTGGGAGTTGCAATCCCAGCAGCACAGGTAGGTTTGTGTCCCTTGTGCTTATCCTGCCACAAGCAGATGGGATTCTGGAAGATTTAATTGGATACACACTCAGATGTTGCTGAGAAGAGGAATTGAGGAGGATAATGAACAAATCTTTCAGCCTTTTTGTGGAGCTGCTTGGGGCTGGAGCTGAGCAGAACCCACTGAAAAAAGCACAGAATTTAAATGTTTTCTTGCAAGTTGACTGAAACCAAATCTTGATAACAGGGCCGAGTCCTTGTGGGAGCCGAGCCAAGTCTTCCACACATTCCCTCAGGTAGGAAACTGCTGAGCAGCATTTCAAAGCCCAGTCCCTCCCAGTTTTTCCTAAAAGAGCTCTTTGGTGGCTCCCTGGGCTGTGGTTTCTGAGGCTCCCGGGTTGGACACGCCACTGGTTCCCCACAGGACATGGGGATGGAGCCTCTCAGGGAGGGATTTTCCCTGCTGGACAGATCCATACCCCCACCCTGTGGCATGACCTGGAGCCCACAGAGCTTCAGCACTCGTCCTGGGACACCCGCCTGCCTCCAAGCTTGGAAAGAAAGGAGCAGGATGGATCAGAGGGATGACAAGGAGAATGTGGCTCCAAACTGCTTGAGGACAGCGAAGCACGGATCTCGAGTCCTCTCCATGCACAGCAAAAAATCAAAATCAAATTCACAGTATCAAGAAAGACCCTCTGGCTTTTCCATCCGTAGGGGCAGAGGAATTTAACACCTGGAACGCAGCCAAAGGCTGAAAGATCTCCTAACTTTAATGTCTGCACCAGAAAACAGCATTTTCATTCCCAATCAGAGCATCCACCCTCAAATCCCTCTGTATAAAACCTTCCTCCAGCAGCCCCTGACAGGGGGAGCACAGCAGTTTTCGGGAATTATTATGGCTTCAGACAACCAGGGCTTCTCCACACCCAGAGCCCCAGTTTCTGTTATGCCACTGTAAATCTCGAGAAACTCCAGTTATTCCACTGGACTTGGGCCCGGGGGAAGCCAAAGTAAATACAAAGGGTTGTCAGAGGAGTTATATCACATTGGCACGGCTGTAAGTGAAAGCATAATTTGCACTATTTTTTAATAATATGGTGTCTTAGATCATTAGGAGTGAGGTCCTGCAAACACAGCCATGAGGAACTTTCTTCATGGGAGCAGCTCCTGTGCTGGACATTCCTGTGAGGAATGGGAACGCGCCAGATGTTGGGATTTGAGCCCAATCCATCCTGACTGGCAGCAGCTGGAGCTCTGGTTTACTGTGCTCAGACGGAAAAATACCTGCTGGATCAGGCCCTGCTGATAACAGCCCCAGGAGCTGATAAAAAAGAATAGCTGGGAGACCTTGAAATCAAGTTTCTGGTGGATTCTGTAAAGAAAAATCTTGAAGCTTCAGGGTGGTAGGGCTTGTAAAAGATGTAAAAATCAGCCTGGCTCTGTGTGACAGTCTCAGAGGCAGGTGGGAGATGAAACTTCTGGCTCCTCTGAAGTATTTGGCTTTAAAATCATGTGGAAGATGGGAAGGAAGTTACAACTCAGGAAGAAATCCCTCACTTTCGGATCCCAGCCCTCAGTGCTCCCTGCGAACCAGCAAATAAAGACAATTCCTGTCACAGCCGTGGCCAGAGCAGAGCCCAAACCCCTCCCAGCCACCGTGCAGGACACACAGTCATCACCACACTGACATCCCAGGAAAATAAAGGACAGCTCTTAGCTCCAGACCCACTGGCAATGCAGGAATAAAGGGAGGGAAATGAAAGGAGGAGCTGGAAGGGCAGATCCTGCTCCCACTGAACTCAGGGGCAACACTCACAGACCTCTGGGCTGTTCTGGTTTTGCCCCAAATGAGGTTCTGGTGACAATTTTCCACTGTGAGGGAGGTTTTGTTGGATATCAGGAAAGGATTCCTCATCCAGAGGGTGCTGGGCACTGCCCAGGCTCCCCAGGGAATGGGTACAGCCTCGAAGCTGCCAGAGCTCCAGGAGTGTTTGGACACCTCTCCCAGGGATGCCCAGGTGGGATTTTGGGGTGTCTGTGCAGGGCTGGGAGCTGGCCTGGATGATCCTGGTGGATCCCTTCCCAGTCAGGATATTCCACAATTCTCTGATTCCATGAACTAAAGTAAAACATTACATTTAGCTCCTTCCAGGTAAATGATTTCTGGGGGTCTAGGAATAAGGAATGGAGTTTGTTGGGGGGTTGTTTTCAATGGAAACTTATTCCAGTATCCCTTTAAAAATACGTTCCAGGGAAAACACAAGGAAATGAAGTTCCCCATTTCCCCCTCCCCCAGCCCAGATCCATTCCGAGACGTGAACCAACACCTTGATATTTCATTTTGAAGGCTCCTTTCTTCAGCTTTCTCGAGACAAATTTTACCTTGCTCGGAGTTGTAAATAAAAAAAAAAAAAAA
>VZTD01004797.1:513223-557281 GCA_013397725.1 Rhagologus leucostigma | reverse complement strand
ACCAAAATCAATTAACCACGGTTTTTTACGGGGTGGGGAGGAAGGTAACTCACCCCTTGGTCATACACTGATTTCTGGAGGCACAAGGAGCAGTAAAGCCCAGTCCTTTGCTCCTGTGCCCTGGTGTGGAGCTTCCCGTAGGTCCCACGGTGCGGGGCAGCCCCTGGGGTGCACAATTTGCAGCAGAGGCCCCTCACTGCAGAGCTGCCCTGCCACAGGGAGCGGAGATGTTTTCCTTGGCCAGAGGAACCGCAGGAAATAAATTATTCTGCAGCCAGGCTGACAGAGCTGGGCATGGGGTACAGAGAACTGGACACCTTCCCGGTGGCCTCTTGCCTAGAATTCGCTCTGGATTCACGGAGCTGAGCGGGATTTGCAGGAGGCAGATGTGGATTAATTCCCAATTCGGGTTTGTCTTGTCACGGCACGAAAGGACAAAGCGGTGCCTCGGCAAATCTCACCCAGCAGGACCCAGTGTGGCTCCCACCAGAGCTGGGAAACTCAAATTCAGCCCCGTATTTGCATGTTTTGTGCTCAAACCTTGCATTTTGTCACCTCTTTCACAGCTGGACGGAAAGACTCTCAGGTAAACTCATTTCTGGTGTAACTCCATCAAAACCATGTGTGAAGGTCTCCTAAAATTATGTGTCAGTGTGAACCTCATGGCAGTTATCTTAAAAAGGATGAAAAAACCCTCAGACAATGCTCCTTTTGCCGCCAGATGCGTTTCCATTCAGAATAGAGAGAAAAATCCTCTCAGCTTTTGCTTTTAGTCATCCAAAATCAGATTAAAACCAGCATTTTTAATAATCACCTATGGAATTCAGGGGCGTCCAATGAAAAAAAACCCAGCAAAATGAACTTAAATGCGTTTTTCTTTCAAAAACAGGGTTGTGTGTGATCAGCTACGTAAATATTACGTTCTGGTATGTCTTATCTGGCTTGAGTCAAGTGCCTGTCCTGCCCTCCTGAGGATTTCACTCTCTCATGCCTGTGTGCCTCCGAAATCTTTACGTATTTAATGTTTTCAAGCAAGGGAAACATGGCAGGACTCTAAAATCCTCTCTGTCCTCCAGAGGCCCTGATGTGATTTCCCGGAAGCCACACCAGCAGCTGATGTGAGCGTCGAGAAGGCAGCCTGGGATCGCTCCTTCTCTGAGCTGCTCTGCACATTCACTGGAAGAGTAACGAGGAAAGTGCTATCAGATGGGAAAAATCACTTCCAGAAGCTGTTTCTGCACCAGGTCGCACAGTAGCTGCTGGGAAGGACCAACCCAGATCAGGGCAATGCAGGGTGGCAGCTCCGGGCTGACATTTGGCTCCGTTGCTCACTGAGATTTTCCTCCTGCCAATGTTTTACAACAACCCAATCCCACATTTCACGTGACAAAGTGGGGAATTTACTCCTTTCCAGCCTGACATTTCCCCCATCTGAGAACTCCTCCAGCACAAATCCATCCCATGTGATAAGGTAAATCCTACGTTATTAAAAGTGAGAGGAGGGGAATTCTTTCGCAGCGCTGGTGATTATTTGAGTGGGGTTTTTTTTTTTCAGGATGTCTGGCTGTTATTTCATCTCGCCCATCCACACAAAATAATTGGGAAGTCAAAGCACAGCAAATATCTCCTGCCGCTCGTTGGCCAGAGCTGGGACATTATTGGGGAGTTAAGTGGATAATGGTGTGAAATAAGCCTATAAAAACCAACACACTTCAGAGTTAATATTTTTTCAGGGTGTAGTTAAGTTACTGTGACACATCTGTCATAACTCTTCGGGGGAGCTTCAGAATGTGTCTGATCTTTCCCACTCGGAGCTGAAATGGATCTGCTGAGCTTCAGGAAACCCAATCCCCACAGGTCACTGGCAATAAGCTCGGGAGTGTCAATACAGGCTGTGGTTACAATGGCAGCCTGCAAGAATCCGAGGCCTCATCCCGGCCTGAGGAATCTTCTTTTCCACCTGTGCCCCGCCTCTGCAATTCATTTTCCAGGGGCTAGGTGGGATATTCTGGCACCCATATCCCACTAAACCTTCTAAAATCTCTCTGAAAACTGGATGAGGAGAATCAGATCAGGGTCCTGTGAAGCCAGTGGGTGCTTTCCTGGACTGGGATGGACACTGAAGTAAAAAAAAAATTCTCCCTGATTCATCTGTTCCAGTTGGGTTTTAATACTTCATTAAGAAAATCATTTGTTACTAAGAACCTGTTCCTAGCTGAAAATAAATTTGCATTATTAAATTTTATTATAAACTAATGGAGGTTCTAGGAAAAGTTGGAGTAAAAGGACCCACACATCATAAATAAATGTCATTATATGGCAAATATTCCAGGATGTTTGGAAAGCTGGATTTGAGCTGAGTTCCTGGGCTGGTTTATCAGAGCACTGATGATAAATTCCTCTATGAAGAATCACTTTCCTTTTTATCACCCATCAGTGGCTCTTTCTAGAGTTTGTCTAAGCTAAAACCAATCTCGTCCAGGTTTGGAAGTGGCAGTTTCCTGTCCCCAGGCGCTGTCTGTGCTCCCAACTGGGCAGCAGAGGCAGCACCAGAGATTCAAGTGACAAGGTCTGCTCTGGGCCCCAGACACCCAAATCGTTGGGATTTCTGTTCAATACAACTTGGAAATCTCAATTCTCACTCTGGGCCAGGGCTGGCTTTGCTGTTTTGATCCACTTTAAAGGAGAAGAATCGAAAGGAACTGGAATTATTCATTTATAAAAATGGAAATGTGTTGGATTCCTACACCCTTCAAGGACCAGTGCTGCTTTCCGGGATTAAATCCTGCACTTTTAGGCCAAGCTCTCACGGACCCCAACCTCTGCTTCGTGTTAAGTGCCTGATTTCCAGGATTTTGGCTGAGCTCGCCCAAGAGATGGGATTCATTTCCAAAGGAACAGACCTAGCTCTGGGTTCTGCTTTCAAAGAAACCTGAGGGTGTTTGGGCTCAGAAAACATCTTCAAACCCAAACCATTCTCCCTGGCTTGGCCAAAACCCAAAAGCCAACTGCAGTTTGCTCCGTTTGCAGGACAGAGGGGAAGAAACCGAGTGGAATCCTGAGCTCTCAGTTTCCAGCTTAGAAATATCTGCAGACATTGCCTTTTAATAGGGATATTTAATGCCACCGAATGATTAGAGGGTGTATTAAATGAGGAGCAGATATTTAATCCCGTGGCTGCGGGGCAGTTTTTCAGCTCTGATACTGAGCACCTCTCTCTGCACTAAACCAGGGAGCTCCAGGGCAGATGGTTGGGGTATAAATGTTATCCAGAGCCCCAAGTTTAGAGCTAAAGGGGTTAAGGGCTTAAAATGAACCAAAAATCGAGTGAAATCAAATAAAATCCTCCCTTCTCTGCTGATGCAGTGGTGCTAAAAGGTTAACTTCCCAAATGGGCCCGCTCTCGAGCCGATCCTGTGGTGGCTCTGTGGTTTCCGCCTATATAAATTTGATAATATTTTACAAATGCAGTATATGAAATATATTCTTAACATGTGTTTAATACATTTACAATCTATTAAAATGAAAAACAGAATACGCTTCAAATGCTGCTCGGGTCTTTGCTTAATGCACTATGTCTGGAACATGTTAAACATTATTTTAGAGGTAATTGAAACATTTCACACACGTTCACCCGGCGTGCTGCGCGTGTGCGCTGCATGCACCGGGGCCAGGCCTTGCCTCGAGCACACAGGATGGGTATCCAGGCTGAGGATGGAGAGCTTCTGGCAGCACAAATTTCCCTGGAAGCACAAATCCCCTGCACCTTCACCCCCCCCGGCGTGGCTCTCCCTGCGTCTCTCAGCTTCACTTGAACCAAATAAATGAGCTCCAAATTTACCCAGGGCAGGCAGTTCCCAAGTTGCAGGGTATTATTTCAGCTCGTTTCAGCACATAGCCTGTCAAAGCAGCCATTAAATCCCTCTCAAATGGATATTTCTGTAAATACACACGGTACGGGAGTATTCCTGTGTAAGTATTTGCTTAGTTTCACAACATGTTCCTCTCACTCGTGCCAATGTTCCCAAAAAGTGAACAAGGTGTGGGGAATAATGATGGAGTGGAGTCCTCGTTGCTGCCCAAATAAATGGCCACAAAGCCTTGATTATAGTCTTTTTTCTGTTGATTGCAGTCTTTTTCTCATTATCTCCGTGGCACCGTTGCGGGTTCCTGGACAAGGCAGGGCGATTAATAAATTAAATATCCTTTTTTAAGGCGATAGAGTGGCTATCACTGCTCCTGTTTTAGTGGGGAGCAGTGAAAAATGGAGTTTATTTCCACGCTTCTGCCTCCTCCCTGCCATTTCCTTCTCCACTGGGCACAGCTCACACTTTTGGGATGAGGAGCCCACACTTAACTTGCCACGGAGCTTTATTTTCCCATTCTTTCAACCCATAGCACCAAATCGTGCCATAAGTGCTGAGGGAGATGGGAGCTGCACTGCAGGCTGGCTGTCAGGAGAGCTGCACTCCGTGCTGAGAGATTTGCAGCTTGGAAAGAGGCCGCTTGTGTCCCGTTTAAGCTCCTACGGCAAAAAAATCTGCCTTTTCTTTGCTCACACGGGGATGTCTTGGTTTGTGTTTGGGATCCAATCTTTTCTGGAGACAGGAAAGCAAATTTATTCAGGAAAAAACAACACGGGGCATGAAAAGGAAGAAGATCTCTGCGCTCATGAAGATGAGATAAGAGCAGTGCTCAGGGGGCTCCTGTCTCGGTCTTGGACAATGAGGACCTTAATGTCTCAACTCCTTGTTCCCAGAGGAGCCCTTCCTCCATCCACAGCCTCCTCCCAACTTTTTTAATCCCTCTAAAATCCTCTCCCTTTGCCAAGTAATGTGGGCAGCCATAAATTTGCCGTGGTGGTGGTGGACTACAAACCATTCATCATTTCAGCGTTGCTTCGGACACCCATTCGAGCTGGGAGCCATTAGAAGCAAAAATACAATTAATCAAAGCTTAAAATAGACTAAATTAGGTCTCATTAGAGGGGTTTTGGGATATTTAATAATATCTGTATTATCCTTTCTCTGTAGCTCCGTCAGTGAGTTATCTCAGCACACACCTTCAGGTAAAATGGAATTATTTTGCAATTATTTGATGTCAGAGAGCAGATCAATCCTTTTCCAAGGACAGCTGCAGCCAAAAAACATCATTTTAATGAATCCTCTTACTGTCCCTCTCCACATTTCATCTGTATCTCAGGCAAGCAGCTAATGGAGAGACTGTACTTTATATTCCACTTATTTCAACAGAAATCACCCTATTTCCCAATGCAAGCTTGGGCTGTGTGATTATTATTAAAAATAAGCATGATTCCCCATTGTTTATTTATAATAATTATAAGTAGAATAAATATTTGTGTATTTATAAATTAAAAAAGCCCTCTCCTTTTCCAGGTGTATTCATGTGCTCTGTTCCTGCCAATGCTTTAAGACACCTTGCAGACAAATAGGACATATGAAAGGGTTTTGCTAAAAATAAAGTGTTAATTTTAGACATAAATGTTCTGTGTTCCTCACCAAGGCATCTCTGAATAGCCTCTTAAAACTCTTATTTAAAGAAATCTTTGAAGTTCTTGGCAGATCTTAAATGTAAATGTAAATATGGAGATGTAAATGTAAATGTATCAATGTAAACCTAAATTTAATTGTAAATTCACAGTGATTGTCTCTGCATTTGGTATTGGTTTGAGCCAAACTCTGAAATGCGCATCAGCTGCTTTCTAGAAAGTTCAGGAATCATTTCCAGCTCCCTGGATAATGCCCATTATTGCTTTTTTCTGCCTGCTTTTGTAAGCTCTGATTCCCTGAAAAGTTTTCCTGAGGGGCAAAGAAGCCCCAAAGTCTCCCCAGTTTCATTTGGTTCTCATTTTAAGCCCCGGAATTTTGACACCCCTGGGAGATGGAGACGCAACCAGCACAGAAATTTGGTTTCTGGACTGAACATTTTTGGCAAGGCAGGTTTGATTCCTCGCCTCCTCCCTTTCTTTCATCTCCTCCTCCTCCTCCTCCATCCCACCGCATCCAAACCCAAGGTGCCCTTTCCAGCCTCGGAGCCCGAAGGAAAGTTTGGAGATTACAAATTGGAATAAACTTAATTTCAACAGTAAACAAGCAAAAAAAATGACCACATTGGTGTCAGGTTCTCGATAAATATTAGGCCTGACGTAGGTTGGGGTTTTTCCTTGGATTTCTGCTGGCTCTTGACGTTCCAGGAATCCTATTTTTTTTTTTCATAGTCCATCTTTTTCTTTTTTACTTTACTATTTTTTTTTAATGAGCTGAAGTCATTTTCCAGCCCATGACCATGAAGTGCAGTGTATTCACTATTTAATGACATGGTCACAAGCAGAAAACTGTCTGAAATCATGTATTGAACAGACAAATTCAGCTGCAGATATTTATTTTTCATGATACAACGAGAGGTGTTAACCAAGGGCCGCGTTTGGTGGGTCATAGTGGCAGCTAATTTTACAGAGAAGAATCTACATGATCATTAATTCGATTTAACTTAATCTAATTTAATTTGACTCTATTTTATTTTACTTTTTCAACACTTGTCCCGTGGAGTCCTCAAACCCTAAACTTTGTACCCGAAGTAAAACCCCACAGGCACCGACTTTGCAAAGCAATGAGGAAATTTCCACATGAAAAGTCCTGAAAGCTGCCAGGGCAGGAATTCTGTGGCTCAAGCAGAACTTATTAACCACAGGACGTTGCTGAAATATCAACCAGATGCTTTGCCCCATCCTAGGCTGAGTTTAACTCTGTGTATGAATCAGCTCAGGCAATTTTTTAATCAAGGACTGGCAGAAGAGTGGAGTCATCGTGTGATAGAAACGGGAAAAGATTGATTTTACATAAAATAAGAGACTCAGAGAAAATGAGAGCTCTTCAAAAAGGGGTGAGATGATGATAAATTGAACTTTCCAGGTCTAAGGCGGCTTGAGGGTTTTTTTTTTTTTTTCAGAGCAGTGTTTCAAATGTAGGAGTGGCTGAACCGCAGAGAAATCCGGCTGCCCACATTTTCCAGTGAGTGTCCCTTGGAAAACAGGTGACTTTGCTGGTGTGGAATGAGAGGGCTGAAAAATCTGTGCAGTGGATGGATCTAAAGTAAAGTTTAATCAGGACATGGCAGCCCGATGCTCAAAGATTCGGAAATCTTTACACAATACAGTGAATTTCAGCAGACCCTGAATAGAACTGTGGTGGCAGAACCCAAATAAATTGGGATTTATGAGGGTAACTCTCCACATTCCAGTATTTGCTTGGGCCAGTGGTCCCATCCACTGTTGGAGAGATTCTGCCTCGTGGGTCTTCCAGAGCTCACCCAAAAGTAGGAAATATTTTTAACTTGGTGGGCACAGGATCCGCTTGGAGAGGGATTAAAGCCCCTGAAAGGAGTAAAAGAAGAGCTGGGAATTCTCAGTTCTGTGGGACCAGCTGAAGGCAACAGCAGTGCTGAGCCACCACACGGAATTTGCGGGATTTGGCAAGGCAGCCCTGAGGGGAAGAGCCACCTCTTCCACCCTGACACATCATCCGCACATTGGAACTGGGTTATTTAAAAAACTCTGGGTAATTCCTGCAAAAGATGTGGATATTCAGTTGGATTTTAGTGATCACATAGTGCCAAAAAGTGAAAAAGCTGATGGTGTTGCTTCCACAGCACTCGCCTCTGGTTTGTGGATGTTCTGGCAATATTCAGGAGCTGGATTCCTGATGGTGCCCAGCTTCCTGCTCTGATCAGTTCCAGCAGGCTGGATGAGCACTGCAGCCACGCTGTCAGGCAGCAAATGCATTCATTCCACCCCTGGCCAGCAGAACCGAACAATTCCGAGCGTTAAACACCCTTAATCAACTCATCAAAAACCACATGCACCGATTGTGGGATTTACCCCTCCAGTTAATCCGAGATACCCGCCTGGTGTTTTTATTTCCTTGTCCCTTCCCAGCATTATCTCTCAGAACGCTGCAGCTGCCCCACCTCAGGCTGTGGCCTAGGCCGGACTGGGTTTGTTTATTTGTACTCAGGCTGGAAACCTCCAAAAATAAACGCAGGAGCAGGTGTGGAGCAGCGATGCTGAGTGACTCAGAGGTGGCATCAGGCCCAGGAGTCACCACTGCACCCATGACCTGGGTGAGGACACTTCAGCTCCTGCCTGCGGCCTGAGCAAGACAAGGCCTGAACCTTCCAACTGGTCATTTTTGATATAGTATCTTGATTTCTTCACTTCTCTTTGGTTCCACCTGTGAAAATGGAACAAAAAATATGGGTTGCCCTTCACTGAGTTACTCAAAGCTTCGTCAGGGAGGCCAAGCACGTGGCAGTGCTGGGACATCTCCACCTGGGCGTCACCTACTTCCAGGCAGCTTTAAATCTTGGATTTTTAAGCCTGGATTGGCTTTTCCTTGATGAACGGCAGCAGGAATGGGCTCTGCTGCATTTCCCTCACAGCATCCCAGCCTGTGCTGGTGGAGGGAGCAGGAACCACGGATGTTCTGCAGCTCCCAGGATGAGTCACGGCACCTCTCGGGGTGTTTTTCCTACAAATATTGCTCAGACAAAACAAACAAAACAATTGGTGGCCGGCAGCCTCCCTCAGGCACCGCAGAGATGGAAGTGTCCTCTGGGTTGGTGGCCAAGGAATGGCCCCAGCTGGGGCTGGCACTGGCAGGGACACCACAGGCTCTGTGTGGGGTCAGGCTGGCGCTGGGTTATGTCCAAACCCCAAAGGAATGTGGGGTGCAGGATGGCAGAGCAGCTTTGGCACTGGCGTTCCCGGTCTCTCCGGGTGGTCCCTGTCACCCAGGGACACGGTGACAGTCATGGACTGTCCCTGCTGTGTCCCAAACACCTCCCGCAGGGACAGATCCTCCGTGGCAGCCCAGCCACACCTCCATGAACCCACAGGTGTGGCCCGGCCACTACAGAATTCCCACCAGCACAAACCCTGCGGTGCTCAGGGATCCAATTTGGTTGGCAGGGTCCTCGTCCTTTCCAAGCTTCATGGTGAGTTAGCCCCATATTCCTTCCCAAAATGCTCCTATCTTTCCACTTCTAGAAAATATCCACTTCTCCTAAAGTTTCCAGCCTTACTCCAAATGACTTACTCCTTTTTCTTTCTTATTTTTTTTTTCCTTTTTTTTTCCCTGTAAGAAAGTGAAATCTGTGTGCTTCCTTATTAAGCCACTTTATTCTTGGCAGGCTTTGAAAAAAAGCCCTACTTCAGCAATTTAAGCTTTTCTTCCTGGAGGCACAATACTCAGACACGAGGAAAAGTAAGTCGAGAAGACAAAATAAACATATTTTTCAGGAAGACTCCAAGCCAAGTGGAACTTTCAATGAATGATTTGAGAGAGTTGCTGCTTTTGATATGCACAAATACATCCCAGCACTGCAGGCACACACCACATCCCTGGATTCTGTGGAGCTGGACAGGGAGAGGGGGGAAAATTAGAATAGGTATTGCAGTTTGTGCCTCACAATAGCTTTGAAATGCAAGCACAGCTCAGCAAAGGCTGTGCAAGTTCATGAATGATGAATTTGTGTTGCCCAGATTAAAAGGAGGAAGGGAAAGTATCTCCATTTTTCACTCATCCTTAAAATGTTCCAGAATATCCAGGGATCTAGAATACAATATCCTAAAGCTTGTATTTGCTTTCTACTCCACATTTATTTGCTTAAATAAGAGGAGATGAGGATGACTGGATTTATATTTTGGTCTTATTTGCACCAGATTTATTAAAAATGATGGCAGATTCATTGTTGGGATGAATTTCCAGTCTTCCAGGAGGTTAAAGGTGCTGGCTGAACACCAACAAGATCCATGATATCCTGGACAACAATTAGGGTTTTATCTGTAACTTTTAATTAGCATTTTCAGGATCTTTAGTAGCACATTTTACCCTCCTACCTTCCTCAAATGGACGCATTTTTATCCAGCAAAAAGAATCCAAATGCTTCCTATTGGGAAGACAAAAAATGGTGGGGAATCAGTGGGGAAGTGATTCACGCGGATAAATACAGAAAATAATACAACAAATCTTGCCAGGGAGTTCTGGGCATGTAAGAAATCGCTGCCACGAAATGTCCTCGGGCACCTCGAGCTGAGGACACCCAGATCTGTCACGTGTCCTGGAGCTGGAGTGCACACGGACTCAGGGATTTTCTCAGGGAGCTTCTAGCTCCTCGTTCCTTCTTTCCATGAGGACAGAGAGGCAAAACCTCCCACACAGGAGGCGAAGACTGGATTTGATCCCCAGCTCTGCCTGACTGCGCGAGGTTTGTGTATCCGCCACAGCTTCAGGGCTTTGCTCGAGGTGACCAGGGAGGACGTTCTGAGTATGGGGAATTCTGGGCCCTCTCCAGGCTGCTTCAGCCTGGTTTTGTTCACAGTGATGAAGAAAACCAGGGGATTAAATGAATTCCAAAGCCCTGGACTCTTCAGGACCAACTCAATGCCAACAGTCCTTCCTCATCACCCCAGTTTGAGTCACAACAGAGCCACGTTGGGCAGGAACACAAACTGTGATAAGGTGGAATGGAAACCTGTGCCACTGATGTAAATTTGATGGCAAATGTCCCCTCAAATCTCACCTTTCTTGTGTTTAATGTCCTTGAAACTGATTCCACGATCAAAGGTTTAATGTGGGAGAGAAAAACCCAGTTCAAGCCCAATTTAACACAGCCCATGACACATTTTTCATTCAGATGGCCTCAGAAATGAGCGGAGAAAAAACAAACGAGCAGAGAAAAAGCGCCAGAGCTCTGCATCACTTGTGCTCCACTGCAACTGAAATTGAATTTGAAATTCAGGTTATGCAACAACATGGCATTGTCTCCTTTTATTAAGGCCACCAGCTCCTGGAGGTCCTGGGCGTGTTATTGTTCTCAATTAACACACTTCTCCTCTTTCTCCCTGGAATCCTTCCCGCTGGTTTGCATTGTAACAATACCTCCAACTCATGGGCTCCAAGCTGGATTTCCATTTGTGAGGCCGCTTTCACTCCATAACCCACTACAGAATACTCAGCCTCCATTCTAACATGTTGCATTAATTAAATTCCCAGAAACAAACAAACAAACAACAATTTCTTCACTTTTTTCCTTATTAAGTTGCTTTTGTGTGAGGAATAAATCTTTACATTAGTGCAAACCCCTCAGCAAACGAAGCCAGACAGTAGCTGTGTCTCTTGGCAGTGAGAATAATCTAATAAAACATCACCTTTCAAAGACAAAAAAAGTTCCTCTGGACACTCAGTAACGTCACCTCGGCACGAAATATATTCCACTCTCGGTTTGTGTTTTTTGGACCAGCGCAGCTTAGGATGGTTGTTATCCCAAGACCATGCCACCAGAGTCGGAATTAATAATATAAACGGTGAGCCCAAGGCCTGATTGACAGCTCTGATTCTGTTAATACCTCCTAGTTGGGCTTCCACCACGGTCAGAAGTTAAAATTTATTTTGACAAGCTTTCTGCTGGATATGGAGGCTGGGAGCTTTATACCGGGGTATCCAGTGATTAAATATCTGGCATAGATTATCAAAAACCAGAGGGGGAAGGCATGGAAGGCCTCTTGATGACAAACTGGATCCCGCGGCGCGGCGAACTTGGTTTTAATTAAGTTATTACCGCCCTTAATGGGAAGGGGCTGTTGCTTTGTTCTTTGGCAAGGCAGCAGACAGGGACGGAGCGGGGAATGTCAGCAACTCAATTAAGGCAGGGCTGCCTCGAGGATGCTCCCAGGGACATGGAGGTGGCCCCGGGAAGGAGCTGTCGGGATTCCCGGGAGAACGCGGACGGAGTCACAAACCCCACCAGGGTCAACAGGAGCAATTCAGGATTAAGGGGAGAGCTCCTGGCCTTAATCAGTGGGTTCAGAGTAATTAAAGGCAGAATTGCTGGGAGCCAGCCCCTTTGTTTCCAAGGGCAGGGCAGGACTGTACCCACGATTCATTTCCCAAAATGCTTCAGTGCACTGAGTATTTCACAGATGATTTGTAAAACAAACTTTTTATTATCCTCTTGATCACCTACACCAAACCCCTTCAGTATCAATAACAGAGAAGGCAAGAGAAGCCTGTTTTATTTTATTTCAAAACCTACAGGCTTATTTTTATTTTATTTGAAAACCCCAGCTCAAAATCTCATAAGTGGCTCCAATTCAGGTTTTGGTGACAGCAATTTCAGGTCACAGAAATTTGGTACCATCAGCGTGAAGAGGAAAACCAGGCCCAATAATTTTCAGCCTTAATTTTATCGAAAATTACTGTTGTTGAACAAGGAAATATCTGAGATGGCAAGTCAGGAGAGAACTGCACATCTTACAGAGAAACGTCTGAAAAAAACCCCATTTTTTAATCTTTTACTCTTCTGGAACGCATAACCTGAGAATTAAATATTCTCCGTGGAGTCATCTAGTCTCACCTTATAGAGCAATATTACTTGGTGTGGGGTAAGATTATAAAACCCACAGAACACCCTAAAAAACTCCAGTGCAGAGCAATCCTTGTACAAAACCAACCAGCAGCAACAAACACCCCGTATCCCACCCCACTCCCCGCTGGGCAGGGTTTGTGTGAAGTGCAGTCAAGCACGGATGCTCCATATGGTCACGAGAATCCCTGGGATAGAGGGAGTAGCCACCCAAAACCAAGCTCAGACTATACACTTTACAAAGAGGCAATCCCCGTGAAGGGTTTAGGAGGGGAAAAAAGAGACAGAAGTAAAAAAAAAATAGAGAAAAAGGCTATTTTCAAAAGTCTAAACTTTCCTGGTCAGGGGTACGTGTGGAGCCGTCGGTTGTTCTCGCTGTGTGGGGGTGAAAGTACAGCAGTCGCAATGTTTAAGCCGTGGATATTTGTTGTTTTTAATGGTAAAATTCACGTGGATTTTATATTTATATTTACTGTATTTGCAGTAAAGGGACACTGAAGAATTTCACATTTCTCCCTGTGCAGGCACAGCTGATAAAGAACTGACATCTCCCTTCAGATAGTGCTGCTGCGAAGATTCCAGGGTGTCCAGAGGGTATCCCAGAGAAAAGTGGGAAAATTACAAGAAGGCCAAGGGGAGGAAAATGTACACATTTTAATTGTTGAGAGGCAATGGGGATAATTAATACATTAAAACTGTGGTTTAAATAAAGTATTATTACAGCTCTAATAACAATAATTATTATTATATTCCATTTTAACAGCACTAAGCACTGTAAGCGCTGAGACAAGATGAACAAAGTGCAAGTATTTTACTGTGCACAAACTGTGTAGAAGAAAGATATTCTGAAATCAGTTGATTTTAATCAGTACCTGAAGGATGAGGGTTGGTTTTTTTCAGTGAAATTATCAGAATTTTGGGCACCTGAACTGTTCAGCCCGAAGTATTTTCACTCTGGAATAAAGATCCCATTTTATTTAGGAGCAACAAGTGGCTCACCTGGAGGAGAAGTAACAGAAAATCAGATCAGAGGAAGAGGATTTTGGGGAAGTGTCTGCAGGGTTGGGGTCCTCATGGAATGTTTTAGTCAATAAAAGAGGAAGGATTCCAAGCCATAGCTGGAGAAGAGCTGCTCTCAGGATGAGGGAGCCTGTTCCCAAATTGAGATATGAGAGATGTGATTGCCTAAAACATCGGCTGCACGTAAATCAGGAATGCTCCTGGGAGGGAAATGTGGCAAGTATCAAGTGCCATATCAAATATCACTGGAGAAAAAGCTGATTTCGTGTTGGGGGATGACCTGGCTGAACAATCTTGGATGGCACCGACCAGAAATGGCACAGAGTATTTTACATTTTCGTTGCATTTTTTGTTGGTTCAGCATGAAACTCCAACTTCTCCTGGTGCTTTCTGAGAGTTCCTGCTCCAGAAACATCGCTCCTCACCAACAGCTCCTTCGGATGGGCTCCCAGCCAGCATCACTCTGCACTGAATGTGTGGAATTAATCCTGGGAATCACAAAAGACCAGGAAAAGTCTGGGACAGGACACGTGTCCAGCAGGGACTTTCCCAGAAGAACCTTCTTGCAGGCTCAAATTCACTGAATCAGGGTTTCTCTGCACAGTTTCCTCTCCTCACTGCTCTGGGTTCTCCTCAGATCCCACAAATCTTTCGGCTTTTACAAACAGCATCCATGGCGAGAAACTTCTCATTGCTCACAGGTACAGAACTCCCAGTGCAGGTAACATGAAGTGAAATTATTCTCTTTTTTTCCCTTTTCAGACACTGTGCTTGATGTTTCACTTGGAGCTGGTTCAGATCCAGGCATCCTTTAGACAATTATGGAGCTTTTGTGTAGGAAATGAACACCTAATCCCCAGATCCCACGAGACTCTGCACCCTTCCAGGGGGAATACACTTTTTAAGAAAATCCTTTGCCCTTTGCTTAAAGAAAATCCTCTGCCCTAAATCTCATAAAACAAAGCAGCTCAGGGATCCTTGCAATAGCAGAGCTGAACTAAACACGTTTAACAAAGTTTCCCTTTGTCAACAGCATCTCCGCGAGCTCCCTCCTGCGGGATGAGTGTCAGGCTTCAGGCTAATCTCGGTAATTCTTTAACCAGAGATTTGCACGTTATTAAGTGGTCGTTTCTCGGTGGGTGGAAAGCGATCAGGCAGGGGAAGGTTCCTCCTGACGCAGAGCTCAAATGCTCCATTCTTCCCTGAAAAGCCCAGCGAGGTGTGTCCGGCCTGAGGGACAGAAATGGCAAATGAAATCAGAATAAAATGACTCTTGGGGGTTATTCACCAGCTCTGCCCACAGGCAGAGGTTTCTGGGCGGCCCCAAGGTCTTTGCTAAGCCTGGCTTAGTCTCTGCAGGTAGTGGGAGATCCCAAAGCTCGGTGATGTCACCAGGCAGGGCCGCACGGGACGCTCCAGGTGACCCCGGCAGGAATTACGGAAGGACTTGGCAAACCCCTGAGCCTCGCTGCCTTCAGCATCCTCAGCAAAGCCTCTCTTGCTGTCATTTCAGCTGAATCCTGATCCTCCTCTGCTGGGAGACATCACACAGCCTTTAAAATACAGTAAATATAAAAGTACAGTAAAGCTGGTTCCATCAGAGATCTCTGAGGGTTTGGTAATTCTGCCCTCTTACAGAGAGTGAGAAAATAAATTCATTCTTGGTGATGGGCACCAAACACTCGAAGGAGCAACCTCAGAGCCTCAGGTGTGACACAATCCCTCCCTACAGCAAACCAGGTCTGAGCATGGCCAGCACTGCCCAGGACACTCAGGGCAGGGTTGGACTGGGTCATCTCCAGAGGTCCCTTCCAACCCTATGAATTCCGTGGTTCCGCAATTCTGTGACCAGTGACAAACACAGGGAGTGGCACACGAAGCCCTGTGAGAATTTCCAAGGTGGGAGATCAGAAGGAAACTGGAAAATGGAATTCTCCATGGCTTGGTGGAGTTCTTTTGGTGAATAACCCACCCAGCCTTCGGCAAACCAGGGGGACTCCTCGGGAACAATCCACCCCATTGTCATTTATTTCCAGGATCGCTTCCACATCCAACTCCCACCTCCTTCCCTTCACAAACACAGGCCCAAACTCCCCCGAGGTTCCACCAGGGCTTTGCTGGGTCCCTGTGCGGGCAAACCCCTGTTGGCACCGGGATTGATCCTCGAGCTTCATCTTGAACCCATTTGTGTGTGGCATTTGCATGCTGGTGTCTCTGCCGCCCTAACGGTTCGATTTCAAAGCACATCTCTTTCCCTTTCATCTCCAGCTGAATGAGATGTCTCAATAAGCGCCAGATAAAGACGGAAGTCTTTTGTCTGGAATCAGCCAGGGCCAGCTGTGAGCAGAACTGGCTGAGGTTTCACTCCAAGCTGGAGCTCCAGCTCCTTTCAGGCTGCGGGAGCAGGGCAGGGGGAAGAGGCCAGGCTTGCACACATGGCTGAGTGTCTTCCAGTGTTTATTTTTCCTTCCCAAAGTTATTTTTGATAAAGGAGTTGCGGGGAGCAAAAGAGAAGAGATCAAGAGGGAAGCAAGAAAGGAAGAAAAAGAGGGTGGGCACAGTGATTTAAATCTCTGATTTGCATCCAGTGGGTTTTTGGATGGTAGATCAGCTTTATGTCAGGGTAGGCTTTGGCATCTGAACCTCTGGGCCAGACATTATTCAGTTGTTGAGCAGTGGGACACCCCTGAGAAAGTGCTTGGCTCTGATTTTAGAGGGATTTGCTTTTGTGCTCTTGGGTTGGGTGACCTGCTGAATAAAAACCAGCCTGGCACTGAAAAGTAGAGGCTGTTTTTTCAGCCAGTTAATAGTGAACAAAATTATGTCTGTCTTAGAAAAATTGTCAGTTTTAGAAAACTGTCAGTCTTAAATTGTCAGCGCTAAAAAACTGTCTGCCTTCAAGTTGTCTGCCTTAAAAAATTATCCAACTTAAAAAATTACCTGTCTTAAAGAATTGCCAGCAGGCCTACAAGATGTGGTAATTAAGGAAGGATTACGACAAAATCAAGGAGTGATCAGCAAGAAGATCATTTTGAAAAACACCTTTCAGGGCTGCAAGAGATCAACCAAAGGGTGAAACCTCCAGCACGGTGTTCCACACTGGTCACACCCCAACCAGATTTGCACCAGAAATGCCGCCAAAAAGTCCAGTTGCTGGGTTTGTTCCCCAACTGCTCTGCCCTGCAGGTAAAATGAGCTCACAGGTTTTCATGGAATTACTGGAAACACGCTGAGTTTAAGCCCAAGAGGTCTCAGAAAATATTTAAAATCAGCAAGGCCACGATATTGTCGGGATTAAAAACGACGAAGCTGAGGAGCAGCTGCTGATTTTGGTCCCAAACCAGCCCCGAGTGAGCTTTGTGCAGATCTTGGCTCTCCATAAAACGAGAACTGAGAAGCACCAGCACATCCGTGACCGCAGTTTCCACCAAGACTTGGGTGTCACCTGCCCTCCAAGAACCCTGCCCAGCCACCGCCATCCCGTGGGGCCTCCAGGGGCATGACAAGGAACTGGAGCTTCCCCGCAGGAGCTCCAAGGGGTTAAACTCTCGGGGAGAAGGGCGAGGCAGATGGGGGAGCCTCAACCAAGCCGCCCATCTGGGAAATGTCAAGTGTTCTCACAATGTTTTTCAGGGTTTGTAATGTGGCTGCGCGCTCGCATGCATGAAAACAGCATGGGAATGCAATATTTCCTCCTCCATGTGTGGTGGAGGCCTCCAGTCCAGCTGTATTTTGCTTGTCATGTTCCTGAATTCTGACACCATCTCGAACATGCCAGTTCCTACCAGAGAAAATGCATTTTCATTCTGCTCCCTGGGTGAAAAGCACATTAAAGGCAGAAGAGAACACCCAGCAGATCCTGGAGCTATCGGCGAGGCCTCCTTTATTTACTTAATTTTAAAGAACGTCTCATTTCATCAGGGGGGTTGAGTGGGTGGGGGTAAAACTGAGTTTGAAACCGTCCCAAAAATGAGAATGTGGAAGCCTGGGCTTGATGCCACAGAGGAAGAGAGCAAACGATGACAACATTACTGTCACTGTATTACCACAGGCCGTAAATTAAAGCAGTGGTAAGCAGTTAAAGCACCATTCCTGTCTGATTCATTAAGAAAATACAGTAGCTCTGTGGGCACAACAGTCTGCTTCTCCGAGGGGCTGATGTACGATTGGAAAGTCGCGTTCTGGGCTGCCCGGAGCAGAGCTGTACGTTCGCAGTGTCCCACGCGGGGCAGCAGCTGTGTGGCCGTGCTGCCCCGTGGCCATGCCCCATGTGCTGGCTCTGTCTGAGCAGAATTGTTGTTGAAATATGGGAGCCAGATCCTGCCGAGGTGTAAACTGGCAAATCCCTATTAAAGCTAATGATTTACTGGTTTAGCCCAGCTGAGGTCTGGCGCTTGGCGGGCGAGTGTCAAGAAGAGGAACTATTTATTCCTCGGTGAACCATTAACTCTGGGTCCTTTCTGTTCATCCCTGCAGTTAAAAATTCCTCCCGTGCTCCTTCCAAAGGAAAAGGGGTGATCCATACATGACTCACATGTGCACACCCCACCAGCACAAGCTGTAATTAGCACTGCTCAGCAGAGCCATAAGTAACTGGATTTTCTTTCCGCTGCCAAGCCAAGCACAGACCTTCTGGATGGGCTCATTACCAAAATATTTGAATGCAAATCGATACAGGGAGAAGTCCTTCTTGGGGATAAAACAATGCTCAGCATTTCAGGCTAGCTCAGTTGTATTTGAAAGAGAATTCCGAGAAGCTTTGGGAAGCACAGGTTACGTCAGGGAGAAAAATCAGAGTGTTCAACTGTCAAATATCAAAGCTGAGTTTTCTGGGTATTCCCAGTGTACACGCACATCTGGCAATCCAATGATTATTTCATCAAAATCGAGGTGAGTACATAACCAAGAAAAATCTCTCAACTTCACGTTTTTCAGCAAAATAGCTTTGATCAGACCACTTTCACCCAGCTCCACTCCTTTTTCAGGACGGTCTAGAAGGAAACCTTCCCTTTCCAGGATAAGATTATCAGCAGTGTGGGTGTTTGTGTTCCCTTGTCTGTCCCCTGGTCCATCCATCTCTCCAGGGCTGGATTTGCAGACAGCCCGAAGGAAATCCAGGTCTGCTCGTGATCACAAGGGCTCCTTTTGTGGGGCAGGGTGGGTTATCCACCCACACAGGTGGCGAGATGGATGCTCTGCTCTCCCTGCAGACAACAGGACACTGTCTGAGCCTTTGCCACCAGGTTTTCCTGCTGTTTTCCTAAATCTAAACCTGCCCTGTGTCTGTGTGATTGCAGCCCAGCGGAGGGACGGAGCTGTTGAAAGGCAAAGAGTAACAGAGCTGAGAGCTGCTGGCTCAGCCCCGCTGCTGCTCCGGTAATTTACGGTGCTGCTTCACTTTTACCACGTGTGGAGCAAAGATAAAGAACTGGAAAGGAAAGCAAACCATGGAAAACGTTGTGATTCTACTCGTTGACTGATAAGAAATCCCCTCTGTTTGGTGGCCACTTGTAGCTGTTTAATATTTCTTGTTCTGCTCAGAGGAGAAGTCTCAGGTTGGGACGTTCTTGGCTTTGCCCTCCGAGGGAGCAACAGCAACTTGACGGAACAAAAACGGCCAAAACCGCAGGAAAAAACCCTCCCCTCTTTAATGTGACCAACACACCCTCACTTGTGAGCCTTGCTGAGATGATGAAAGAGCAGGTTTGTACCCGAGGAGATAATGAGCCCGGAATTTGTCTCGCTGCCTCGTTTCGTGGCCGAGATGGGCAATTAAAAGTCACACACACAATTCCTTCCCCGCCAGCCTCACCCCCAGCCACTGCTCTGAGCATCATCGTGGCTCAGACAGAACAAAGCACCACCTCTTACTAATCCCGCCGAGGATTTGTGCAATCAGACACTTCCAAGAAACAGGACCACGTTTTCCTGAAGTGGCTCACAGTTATCGCGGAGATTTTCCAAACACGCTCTGGCTGGAAGATTGTTCCTGGTGACTTCCAGTTCTTGGTGAGTCACCCTGAACAATCACGTCAGAACAATGGGATTGGGACAGAGCTCAGTGGGACATTTTAGGGGTTTTTAATTTAATCTGAGGAGGTTTCTTTATGGAGAGAAGGTTTTGCTGCCGATTCCAGGGACAGAGAAGAAAATAAAAGTCTTTGCTCTTACCTTAATCAGTGCTAATGATCCAAGAATGTCTGGTGGCCTGAGCCAATATTGTTACTCAGAACTTTTCTTTTACTTATTAGAACTTTCCTCCAAAAAGTATCATTTTAGGTCAGCCTTGGAGCCAATCAGAGAGATAAAACATAATCGAAAGCCAATTTTTTTGTCTCGATGCTTAAAAATGAAATGAGCTTGAAAATGTTAGGAAAAACAGAGAATATTTTTTCCCCTGGCTAGTGGAGCCCCTCCTGTTTCGGTTGGGTGCATTTATTGCCTTGGTGCTCGGGAGCAGAACAGATTGAGTTGTAAAACAACCTCTGCACAAGCTGGGAAGCCTCTCCTCGCTTCACAGCAATTTCAGCATTTCCAAACCTCAGAGAAGTTCCAACTACCCCGAAACAAAAGGGAGATGGGAATTAGGAAAAAGATTGTTCTGTATTTCTGGAGAGCTGCTGACTCTTTGCTAGGCTGGGGATCAATTTTGTCTGGAGAAAACAAAGCCACTGGCACCAGATCCGATCTTTTCTCCCTTTAACGTGTGAGGACAATAATCCACGTCTGTGCACGCCGCAAACCCAACCCAGTGGCACCAGACTGAGCAGCAGCCTGCAGCAGAACATTCTGCCGAAGCTAAAATTAGAAAATGATTATTCAAACCCGGTGCAAGCTCCAGGTTTTAAACCCGATTCTCCCCAGAACTGCGCTGTGACGAGCGCTCGGCCAGGATTAATAAATCAGCTATTTTTCCCCGGGATTTGATTCAACCCAAAGCCATTTGCCAGGCTCCTATGGAATGTTTAACCTGACATTGCTCTTATCTGGCTGCCCGGCGTGGGGCTGCTCTCTGCAATGCTCGGATCCATTTATTAAATCCCGCAGAAGGTCGGGGGGCTGCAAAGCGAGGTCAGCCCTAATAACGTCTGTATTTAGATGGATGAACTGCTCGGGGCTGCCCCACCTGCTGAAGGCTCTAACGAGCCAGCTGAGAGTTCCTGTCAGAGCGAACATGCCCTGCTCAGCCCCAACCTGTGCAGCGCTGAGCACACCGAGAGCTGCAGGAGCCGGCGTTTGATGGCGATGAAAGAAATAAAAACAGGCCCAGAGAGAACAGTGAGGGAAAAAAATCTGTCCGACTATGGCGAAAGATATAACACACCCAGCTTATTTATGCCTGGCCTAAAGCAGGTTGGTCCCGAGTGAGAGGGTTTGTTTCTCCGGGAATGGGTGCTGAGAGTGGAACAGCCCCAGGTGCAGACAGGCCCCAGTAAAACCTTCCACACCCTCCTCCTCCTCCTCCTCCCGGCATGGACAGCACATCCGTTACCTCCTGAGAGACGGAGACAGGGCTCAGGGAAGGATTCTGCTGCTCTTCCCCGGGAGATGAGCTTAAATTCACGGAATTGTGGAGTGGTTTGGGTTGGAAGGGTCCGTAAAGATCGTCTCATTCCAACGGCCCTGCTGTGTTCTCAGTGCAGAACACATGGGATGTACAGAATTCCGTATGGAATCCGGGCACTCAGTCCAGCTGTTCCAGACAAGCTGTCTGTCCTTAACAGGGTGAGTTTGGGGGAAGGATGTTCAGGATCCATCCCTGTTATCCGTGGTGAGGACGTGGCTGCAGCCAGAGGAGCTGTGTCACCTCCACCAATCCCAGCACCTCGGCCTGTCCCACAGGGACCTCAGGTCACAGCGACAACCTCCCGACGGTGAAGCACAGGCACAGCTTCTTCTAAAAGCAGAAAGCCCGCAGGCTGCCCACCTTCAGCACAGGGGCAGTTTGTGTTTGTTGCCACTCCAGGGGAATAAATAAAATAGGTCTGAGGGTGACTTCATGCTGCTTGCTTTCTGAATTCAGCTCTTTTTGTGTGGTTTTCGTGAGCCTGAAATGGAAACTGCCCCGTCACTAAGACAAAACATCATACCTGGCTTGTTTTAGTCGTTTGGGATGATTAGGGATGGCTGCACTGCGAGCAGAGAGCAGCTGATAGATGATTCATTTCTCTGCTTTAATCTAATCTTTAATCTTTAATCTAGGCTTCGGTAGAAGGTTCACATTGACTGAATTTTACTGATCTTCAAAGGTGCCCTGGCCCCATCACACCATCCTGTCGCTGCCCTCAGAGCAGGGATGTCACTGATCGCAGCAGAGGACAGAGAAGACCTTGGCTACAGAGCTGTTGTGGGTCAGAATGGTGCCCAGCACCTGATACCCACCCCCTACTCCCTCTCCTCTTCTCTAAGGACACCATTCCCGGCTGCCCGGAGCCTGCTTCCCTCCCTGCCTCCCTCAAATCGATGAAAATCGCTCGAAATTGAGCGAAAACTTTTATTGCCGCAGAGGAAGGTGAGCGGCGGGGACGGCCCGACGCTGCCACCTGCCGGGCACGGCGGGGAACGCAGCGGGGACGGGCCGGGGACCGGGACGGGACGGGATGACATGGGACGAGATGACATGGGACGGAACAGGAGCTGTAAGGGCGGTTGATGCCTGCAGAGCCGCCCGGGCCGTGGTAAAGCAGCCCCAGGTTGCAGCAGGACAGGCTGTGTCCCCCATGATGTGCCCAGCTGCCGTGGCTGCGTGTGAATAGAACACAGAATTTATCCTAATTCGGTGTTCTGGAATAAGATGCTTCAGTGGGAAGGGAGCTGAAATGAGCTTCTGGTCCAGCTGCGGGGCCTTGAAGTGTAGCAAGGTGGGGCAGAGTTAAACCCCGGAGCTCTGGCGATCAAACTGGGCCATTACTGGGTTGTCTGTGGCTTGTCCACGCATCTTTGCCTCATCAGTCTGAGCCCAGCAGCGGGAAACGGGCAAAAACTGGGGGAAAACAGGCAAAAATTCAGGGGAAGAGAGAGAAATGGTTCCAACACCCCAGCTGTGGGACAGTCTAACTACAGACTGGGCTTTTGGGTGAATAATTTTTGCCTTTATCCAGGGTGAGCAGTCCAGCCTCTTCCCTCTTCTGATCTGCTGGGGACACCTGGATTGTCCTTTCCTGTGATCAGTGACATCCCTGCCCTGAGGGCGGTGACAGGGTGGTGTGATGGGTCAAAGGCACCTTTGAAGATCAGTAAAATTCAGTCAATGTGAACCTTCTACCGAAGCCTAGATTAAAGATTAAAGATTAGATTAAAGCAGAGAAATGAATCATCTATCAGCTGCTCTCTGCTCGCAGTGCAGCCATCCCTAATCATCCCAAATGGCTAAAACAAGCCAGGTATGATGTTTTGTCTTAGTGACGGGGCAGTTTCCATTTCAGGCTCACGAGAACCACACAAAAAGAGCTGAATTCAGAAAGCAAGCAGCTTGAAGTCACCCTCAGACCTATTTTATTTATTCCCCTGGAGTGGCAACAAACACAAACTGCCCCTGTGCTGAAGGTGGGCAGCCTGCGGGTCAGGCTTAGCACAAAAGCCCAATTTTAGGCAGAGATCTGTGAGTTTGGTGCCTTGGCTTTGCTGTTGTAAACCATCTGCTCAGCTTCACTCCCAAACACCGGGGCTGGGAATCAATCACGGGGTTGCTTTTGGTTGATCCTTGTTTTGCTCGACTTCTCAGCTTTTAATACTTCACGGCCCCGGGCTCAGAAGTGCGTGCCAAGAACTGCATCACATTGATAGGAACAAAACCCTCGCAAATTCGAGCTGGCCCTCGAAATCCATTAGTGCCCTCGGAAATTCGGGAGTTGGAAGCGTGGCAATGGAAAAGGTAGGGCTTTGGTTTACATCTGTTGACATGAGGATCTCAGTTGCACCCGTTCTGAGGGGAACCGCGCGCGGCGATGAGTGAGGGGGTGCTCCGAGGGGGAATGGAAAAATCAGAGCCGGACCCCGTGTGGGAGCAATGCGCCGAGGTGCTGACAGCTTAATGAATAACTTGACTGTTATGACAGTAGGACACCTTGCAGTTCCAAGAGCAAATATTTGAAATCATATGCAATGCAGGAAATGTATAAATGTACGGGGAGAATACGCGGCTCGCCCCTATCACCAACAGATGGGCCGTGTTTTCACTTCAGAGGTTTTCTTCTGTGCAGTCGTGAGTTACTGGGGGTGAGAGTGAATCCACGGCTCGCAACTGATGACATAAAATGGAGCAGTGTATTAAAATCCCCTTTTTATGGTGGCCATATGGCTCAGGGGTTTTGGTAACAGCTAATTAAGATATTTGCCTCTAGACCCCACCCAGTAAACCTCCCTCTCCTCCTACTGCTGCTCCTAAAGCTCTTGCCAGCCTGTGTGGGGAAAAATGGGGGTTAAAGGATGGGTCTTCATGGGTATAGCTACACTAAAAACTAACTAAAATATATATTCTGCTCTTCTGCATCGTCATTTGCATCTCCTGAAGCTTTGGTGGGTTACGGAAACAAAACCTACTTTTAGTCCAAGTGTTTTGCCCAAAGTAAATTTTAGGGGTGCACATTAAAGTGGGGAATTTGTGAGGATCTGGAAATGCTGGTTTGTGCCATGTAGGGGACCTGGAGATTCCCTGTTCCAGATTTATGCAAGTGCCTTGTTCTCCATCACCTCCTGTCCCAGGTAAAACCAGCAGCCCCTTCCTGGAGATGTGCAGCTGGTCCCATCAAGAGTTACTTTTATCCTCTCTTGACAGTGGCTGGGAACTCTAGAAATCCGTGGGGTTTGTGATTTTCCTAAATTATCAGTGGGTGGTTATTAACGTCTGCAGACAGCTCAGGTTCTGAACACCATTTTCTCCTTAAAAGTAACTCCTTGCTATGCAAGGAACCTGTTGGGATGTTTTCATTACGGAATCAATCCCTTCTCCAGCATCCTGTCCCGGGAAAGTCTGTTTATTTTTATTTTAGCCACTTGTACTGTGTATGAGGAACACGATATTTGCTCTGTCTCCGGTAAACAGGTCCCTGGCAGAGCTTTGTTAATGTTATCTGTAAAAAAAACCCAACCCAAACCAACCAAACCACAGAGTTTGGGAGCTTGAGGCAGCTGATTATTTAAAGCAGCTGAAAGAAAAGTCTGATTGACAGGAGAGAAGTGAAATGATGGAACTCCTATGAAAGTTACAGAATTAATGGGAAGAAACAAGAGTTAGTGATTATGAACAAATGCTGAAGGAATTTTGTGCTGGTACAACTGAAGGGAATAATTTTTGGGGAACGGCTTTACAGTATTAAGTGGAATTCAGGAAAAAATTAATAATAAAGAGAAATAAATGAATAATAAATAGAAATAAATTAACAATAAATAGAATTAGTGCACGAGGTTTGATTAAAGCAGATCTCTGCCTGTTTTAACTTCCATTTCCTGCTTGTTGCCCACATCTCCCAGTTCACCTTCGGGAACTCAGCTTTCCAGCCCCACATCCAGGATTTCCTTGGGGAAGGACCAGTCCAGCCCGAGCGTTTCAGGGCAGCCTGGCGAGGTAATTGTGTGCTGCAGCTGTCAGGACTAATCACTCCATGGAAAGCAGGCCCCAGCAGTCGTGGTAGCCCCAGGGCAAGCAAAATATCAATTGGGCCACAAATCAAGAGAGCAGCATCCTCCTGGCCCACGGATCAGGGGAATGAGACGAGCAATTCAAGTGCTAAGTCAACACGGGCTGTGTAAACAGCACTCTGGAAACTTTGGATTGCAGGGATTTGCTGCACAAAAGGCAGCTGGAAAGGAGGAGGAGAGCCCATGGATGCTGGGCAAATTAAGTGGGGGAAAATAGCCACAGTTCTGGTGCCTTTACAGGAACTCCAGCTCAGTGTTGGGTCCATTTTGGTTGGAAAAAGGTGTCAGTTTTTTAAATAAAACCCTTCATTTTTGTTCATCGAGTCCCAGATCTGAAGCAGAATATAATATAATATTCTAGATGCCACTTGAACCTGATGTTATTCGAACTTTGGTTGCACACAGATTGATTTGCAGAGCAAAGAACCTGACATCAGCTTTGCAGGGAAGAGCCCTCCAAGCAGGAAAATCCTTAGGGCAATAAGCTGACAGACGAAACTTGGCTTTTTTGCCTGATTTTTTTACCCTTTTATCCTGAATTCACATTTCAGAGTGTGAATCCAAACCAGAAGAAAGTTGCTGGGAATTCTAATGGCGGAAGGGTGGTACAAAGGCAGCAGAGGAGAATTCCCAGCAGGTCCCATGGGATTTACCGGTCAGAAAAAGACTAAAAATAAGGAAAAATGGGCAACATCAAAACCAGCTGCAGCAGCCTCCCCTGTGAGTTCAGGTGTCTCCAGGGTATGGGAGCGCTTGCCCTCATCCAGAGCCTTCCCAGGGAATTCTGGAGGCAGTGAGGAGGAAAGCGTGGGATGGGCCAGATCTGCTGCCACTTTAGAGGGAGATCTTTCTGAGAAGAATTTCATGGAATTATGGAATGGTTTGGGTTGGGAAGGGCCATAAAGATCACCCAGTGCCACCCCTATTGTGGGCAGGGGCACCTTCCGCTATCCCAGGCTGCTCCAAGCCCCGTCCAGCCTGGCCTTGGACACTTCCAGGGATCCAGGGGCAGCCACAGCTTCTCTGGGAATTCCATCCCAGCCCCTCCCCACCCTCACAGGGAAGAATTCCTTCCCAATATCCCATCCAGCCCTGCCCTCTGGCTGTTTGAAGCCGTTCCCTGTGTCCTGTCCCTCCAGGCCTTGTGACAATCCCTCTCCAGCCTCTTTGCAACCCCACTTTAAGCACTGAACACAGAACTGGAGGAAAAAGCCCCAAAAAAACCCCTCCAAAACCCCAATCCCCAAACTAATCCCAACCAAAAGCAAGCCAAGAGTGATGCCAAGAGTGTCTCTGTCCAGGCCGGGACACCCCGGAGCTGGGGCTGGAGTGGGAATAAGGGGCAGCTCCTGCCTGAACCTCCTCCCCCAGCTCCACTGAAGCACATCATTCCCTCTGTCCCGTCTGTCTGGCATCAGGGAGTCCCTTTCAAGGCAAATACCGCCCTTCACTCACGGGTCCAGAGTGGGAACCCAGCCCACTCGCACCGTCTTAAGTAGGTGATACCCGTGCGTTTCCACAATCCCCGTCTGTAACTCACATCAGGCCTCGGAGCACGTTCCCCCCTCGCTTCCCTGCTCTCTCCAAGGCCTCTAATCCTGTTTGACACCCACAGGGGAATAAGAGTCCCAGTGTTCCTAAATACAACTCTCCTAGCACGTTACAGACCTTCGTTGTGAGGGCTGCCCAGCACCGGTTTGGGCTCATCAGGTGGGGATTTAAATCATCCAAACATCCCCATCTCCCCAACCAAAGATGGAAAAAAAGGATTCCTCCCATCCCAAAGTGATGGGAAAAATAAATGGGTTTTAGGATTGGGCCTACTCGAGATGGAGAACAGGCTCCAAGCTGAGCTTTAGTCTGGAATTGTAATAAATGGATGTTTCTGGAAGGAAAGGGAAATGTTGTGGCGTTGGAATAATAAAGATATCAACTGAGATCACTTTGGAAAGGACTCAATCTTTAACAGCACGGGGAAGCTTCAGAGGGGATATTTTGTTGTCAGGGTGCCCAAAAATGGGCAGCCTGTGCCAGGGCCTCGTCACCCTCACGGGGAAAACCGGGAAAAGTTTTTAATATGTACTTTAATGAGAATAAAAAATCATTCTTTCCAATGGAATTTTTTAAAAAAATTCACGTTCTTGATTTTTTTATTCCTTCGTTGCTCTGGCCTTTGCAGGGAGACAAAGTCAAATTTAACACAGTTTCTAAGTGTTTGAAATGCACTTCCAAACCCAAGGATTTCGTGTGGGAAAGAGCATTCTGGTGATGTTTCTCTTGAGACTGGTTTACACCCACTGCACTGTGAAACACAGGGCACCTCAGCAATGAAAAACCGAGGAAGACGATCTGTGTGCTTGGGCCGATCCACACGAATCCCTCTGGAGATCCACTGGCAGCTCTTGGAAACCCCAACCTGGCGTGAGTTATCAGCCTCAGGCCACGATGGAGGAAGATGTTGAGCAAAGCTCAGCTGTATCAGAGGCGAGGGGAGCCACGGGGTTATTCCGAGCTCTGGGAAAGGGGGATGCCGGACGTCTGTGCCCCCTTCCCTCGCTCCTACAGCAGACCGACCCTTATCGCTGCCAGTGTCTCTCTCAAGATGCCCACGCGCGCTCCCTCCGGGGCAGGCAGAGGGGGGCAGAGCCCGTTTTTGTCTGGGCAGGTATCAGCTTGGGGCTTGTCTTATCTGCCACCCGCCCCAGGTCCCCGCGAGGAGCGCGGAGCCGTCCCTGCGGAGCGCTGATAACGCGATTCATGAATCGCCCTTTTCAGCCCTGCTCGCCGTGGGCAGCCAAGCTTTATCTGCAGCCTCAAGGAAGGAAAAGCAGAAGGCAGCTGAAAGCCTTTCTTTCCCCCCGTTCTCTGATGTTCTGGAAGGCACTTTGGGAGATTAATATTGCAGCGGGGCCCTCCTCCTCCTTCCCCTATCCCCAAAAATCCCCGTTGCGACCGAGCGCACTGATAAACTTCAAAATAAAAACAGATGTGGCAGGAAGAATGATTTATGGACTCCCCCACACGCTCCTGTTTCTACGTAATGCCAGGGTTTGGGGCTTTTTTTTTTGGTTTATTGTCCACTTAGAGTTCCGCATCCTATTCCTACTTCTAAATATGAGCAGGAGGAGAGGTGGGAACAACACCCAGAGCTGAAAAGACGAGCATGAGGAGAGTGGAGCACTGCTGAAATGGGATGGGAAGTGCCAGAAATCCAAAGTGGTGGCTGCAGATCACAGATGTGAAAAAGGAGGGAAAGAAGTTATGTGGAAAGGAAGGAAGAGAAAGGGAAAAAATCAGGAACTTGTTGGAAAATCAATTCAATTAAAAAAATTGCAAGAAAAGAAACTCTGTATTGGTCAGTGAGCAGCAAGTGAATGGAACTGGGACAAGTGGGAGTGAGAGGGATAATGCAGCGAGAAAAAATAAATTGGAGATGTGAAGATAAGAAATGCTCAAATATCATCTGAAGAACCATGAGAGCCTCTGAGATGCATCCCAGGGGCTTCCAGCTATTCCCAGTCACAGGTAAAGACATAAAAGTGTGTTTGGAGAAGCTTGGAGCTCAAGCTGAGCAGGGAGATGTGATGTGGGAGCACAAATTCACCTTTATGAGCAGTCTTGGGATAGCTGTGATTCGGAAAGCTTCTCTTCAGATGCCTTAAATGAGAGCTGATGGCACTAATTGCTGATATCTGATCATTAGAGCTGCATTGAATAATTAGGTCTGCAAAGAGGAATTGTCTTCTTGTACTGGTGCGTGCAAGGCCTTGTGGTAACAGAGATGTTGAATTAAAAAACAATTTAAAATTATTTTATCCCATATTGAGCATCCTCGAAGACAAACGCGTCTCTATCAGTGCCCAGGTAAATCCTTAATAAATTACGTGTATGAAAAGCGATTTTGGTGGAGAAGAGAGGCTTGAACTTGGGGGATTTCTTGTCCTGAGCCGTGGTTGTGGTGCCGGAGCAGCCCCCATGCATTTCTGCCTTTCTAGCATTTCAGGCCTGTTTTCACTCAAGTGTTTATTTCTATAAACAGACCTAACCTTAGAAAACAATATAATGACATCCTTCCTGGGGGAGCCGGGGGGGCAGGAGTTTCCTCCCACTCCTCCGGAGCGTTTCCGCCGGGGTTTGATTTTCAATAATCCGAGGGGTAAACGGCCGCTTTTGAACTCTGCCCTCTGCCCTTTTTATTTGGCAACCTGGGCAAAGATCAAGCCCAGAGTCAAAAGTGTCAGCAAAAATGGCTGGGATATGAGAGGGCTCCCCTTTAGGAGAGGCCTCGTGATTATGTTTACGGAATTCATTACAAACTCAGGGCCCGGATTAAAAGCAAATGTCTAAGTGTCCTGTGGGGAATTGGGGATGCAGCTTCCAAGGGATGTGTGGGATCTGCAGGAGGCTGGGAGCACCTCCAGGAAAAAGGGGTGGTAAAGGTGAAGTGTGGGCGTGGGGTCACCCAGAGCACTGGAGGTAAAAGCAGGGAGAAAAGAGGCTAAAAGAAGGATTTCACTGCTTTAAAACCAGGACTAAGAATGCAGGATGGAGCAGCTCAGAGTGGAGACACAGTTCCGGAAATATCTGATCATGGAGGACTCCCTGGTGAAGGGAAATCAATCCTGGCACGAAGCTGGGACAGTCCAAGGCAGAGAGATTTCACCAGACCGTGTTGAAACCAGCACTTTATCAAAATCTGCACTTCTAAAACAGAGATTTCACCGGAAAATGTGGAAAACAGGACTCTATCAAAATCTGTGCCTCTAAAGACAGAGAGATTTCACCAGACCACGCTGAAAACAACACTTTATCAAAGTCTGTACCTCTAAACCAGAGAAATTTCACCAGATCATGTTGAAAACAACACTTTATAAAAGTCTGTACCTCTAAACCAGAGAAATTTCACCAGATCATGCTGAAAACAACCCTCTATCAAAATCTGTACCTCTAAAGACAGGCAGAATTCACCAGGCCACATTGGAAACAACGTTCTATCAAAATCTGTGCCTCTAAAGACACAGAGATTTCACCAAACCATGCTGAAAACAACCCTCTATCAAAATCCGCACTTTTAGTCTCATTCTGAACACATGGAAGAGCCATTTCATGGCACGACCTGCACAAAGGGCAGCACACACAAGGGCAAAGCAGCTCCAGAGTTATTTATTCCCCGCTCCTGCTGCTCCATCCCAACCCAGCAGTTAAATTTTGCCATCCCATCTCCCGTTTCTGCTGCACCAAGGCCTCTGTGCCACAGAGCCGAGGTTCGGATGGATGCTCCAGGAGTGCCATGTCCCTGTGGATCACGGAACGGTATTTTTCATTTTGGAGGATCTGGGAACACCAGAGAGGCAAATAAGCGAAATAGGTCCCTTTTCTTCTGCAAGAACCTGGTGGTAATTGCTGCTGACAGGGCTCCTGTGCAGCAGTGGGGTCTCAGGAAGGGCTGGAAACCATCTCAGAGCTGATTAACACGAGGCGTTACCCCTGCCCCGGCCACGGAGAGCCCACATCCAGCATCAGCCACAGGGAGCTCGTGGCTATTCATGGATTTGGGGTGAAAAGCAAATTGTTTGAAGTTGGTTCCTGAACTGGCTGGAGATAACTTGATGGCTTTTCTGGGTTAGAACCATTTTGAGGCCGTCAGTGCAATTGTTCAGAGCCATTCGTGGCAGGACTTGGGGAATCAAAAGGTTTTTAAGGTTTCGCTGAGGTTTGCAGGATGTCAGTGGTGAAGGCAGGGTCATTCCCAGTGTTTGGAATTCTCGGGAACAAAACTTCTCTGGATACCCCTGACAAGCCTGACACAGGGAACCTCCTAAAGAACCTCTTGGAGTTTCCTTAATTACTGATATTGGAGAACCACGGGTTTGGGTTGGAAAGGACCTTAAAACTCATCTCATCCCCCTGCCACGGGCAGGGGCACCTCCCACTATCCCAGGGTGCTCCAAACCCATCCAGCCTGGCCTGGGACACTTCCAGGGGTGGGACAGCCACAATGTCTAAGAAAAAAAAATTCTAAATAAAAAACAATGCTACTTTCCATGTTTAAATTCTTCTGCAGAACCCACAGGCACGACTGACCTGTGTGGAACTGAAGCACCACCTTGATCTGGATTTTTCTCCAACTTGTGCTAAAAATCTCTCCCCATTTCACCCACCTTAGCAACTTCAGCGTTGCCTGCACAGCCTTGAACATATTTAATTTAATTTAAGCAAAATGGGCAATGGTAGAGCCCCGGGAGAGTCTTTAATGGGTCACTCATCCATCAGGTTCCTGGGCCAGGGGCTGCCTGGCCTTTGTGGGGTGTTTGTGCTCACACAACGTCCCTGCAGCTCTCCCCAGAGCTGCTGGGAAATGGCCCAGCATTTTCCAAGGATATCTTCGGATTTCACTTCGGCCTGGCTGTCAAACTCTGTGTATTTTTCCAACGTCAAACAGGTTTTAAGATGGAGGGAGGAGATAATGTGATGATAAAAAGGCTCGAGCAATTTAAAGGTAGCTTTTAAAACATTATACACAGCACGGGAGAATTGACTTTTTCCCCAAATTTTCGGTGGAACACGTGCTCAGAGTGGGCCAGGAGCAGATTTTCATAAAGAAAATATTTGTGAGCGTGTCCCCACTGCACATGAACAACACTCACCCCACCATGTGCTGCTGCATTTTTGTTGGTTATTTTTTTTGCTCTCCAAGGCATATTTTCCACTTTCTTTTCTATCAGCTTGTAAAACATGATTTTTATTCTTCCTTTAATGGCCTGGGCTAATTACTCCCAGTGACCTTTGACCTTCAAGTGCCTTCATTTATGGTAGCACATTCCTTTCAACAGAAACATATTGGGTTTTTTTACAGGGTGCTGATGTCTGGCCTGGCAGCCCAAAGCTCCAAATCCAACAGCATCCATGGAACAGCCTCGTCTGGGAGCCAAAAGCATCGTCCAACTTTCTCCTACACAGCATGAAAGTTTCACCTGAGCAGAAACACCCAGACTTATTTCCATGTTAAGATTCTGCTGCTGTAATTTGTTGGGGGAAAATGGCTAAATTTGGGGAATTGTGGAGGCATGGCAATGGAGCAAAGATTAACTGTACTGGTAAATAATCCCTGAAGGTCCAAGGTCCAAGCTTGGAGCAACCTGGGATAATGGAAGGTGTTTCTGCCCATGGCAGGGGGTGGGAAAAAATTAAATTTCAGGTCCCTTCCAGCCCAAACCATTCCATGATTCTTGTGGTTTAATGCACCAAATTTCTGGGGAGGGCTGGATCTGCTGGTTCAGTGATAAAACACATTCTAATATAATTTGGTGAGGTTTCCCTACATTATTTCCACTCATTATCACACTGCAGGGAAGACTTTTAGTGCTCTTTCCTCTCCCAAACAGAATTCTGCTCCCGAGGATTTAAAATCCAGGTAGCAAAAAAAAAAAAAATCCAGGCACGTCGCAAGGTTAATTCCAAAACTAGAATTCAGCAAATTGGAAACATCACAAAAGGGTTCAACCAAATACGTGGAAGTTTAAAAAAAAATATAAAGCCAGAATCCTGAAGGGTTGGGTACAAACAAGGAGTTAGGGGTGGGCTCATGGCTGGGGAAATTGGTTGGGTTGAAAGTTGTTCTTTCTGTCTTAACCTCTCCCTGATCTTTGACAAATTGCTCAGCATTTGAAACTGGAAATTGCTGAACTTTCTGGCCTAATTCAGAAAATCACAGAAGCCTCACATTAACATAAAATTTAGGTCTGTTCAGAAAGATACTTAAGGACAAGTCAGAACTCTCCAGCAGAGAGAAAGAGCTGAACTGGGGTTCCCGTCACAGATTTTTTTATATAAAAACCTCGTGTGAGGAGGAGCAGGAACATTAAACACATTAAAGCTGCTCAAACGCTGCTGCAACGATAGGAAAACCCAGTCAGGGAGTTCCTAAGTGGACGTGATGCACTGCAAAAGAGAGAATTATTCTTTGTCAATCACTATTTACCCTAAAATAGCAAAGCAAACCCCGAAAATGTTTTTTTTTTCCTGGAGATGCCCTCGATTGAACGCTGGGGAGAGAAGAGGAAGAGTCCCCCAGAAAACGAATGTGCTCGTAGGTGTTTCGCAGTAGTTACATCGTTCTCCTGATAAGCCTTTAAGCTTTTGGGTTATTTTTCTTGGGTCTTTTTGGGTTTTTCCTCCCTCCCTCCGCCTCCCCTGCACTAATTCAGCCTCTCAGAGCGAGCCCATTTACTTGCTCCGTTGTCAACGCATCTGGACATCTTGTCAAAACAATATAATTTTACTTTGTAACTTTTTGACACCGGTATTTATTGCACCTGTCTCTGCTCATGATTTATGACTTGTCTGGTGAGTATTACTCCACAGCCCCGAGTTTACAATACCAGATAAGTGAAGCATTTGAAGTCCCGCCTGGGCTGCAGATTTAGAGATGGAGATTTGTCTCCCCTCCTCCAAAAAAAGGGAAATTAAGATGAGCGTTTTCGCCCGTTTTTCTGGGTGGTAGAAATCAAGACCATCAAAAGTTCCTTGAAAAGAGGAAGGGAAAAAAAAAAAAAGAGAATAATGGTGCTGTGTCTATTAGGAGGAATTGAGTGAAATGATCTTTGCTTTGCAGAGGAGGGAGTTGTTTTAATTAATGAAAATCTGATTATCTGGGCAGCATTTTAACCCCCAGGACCGTGTGGGTGCTGAGGACATCGGCATGATGCAAATTACAGCATTCAGAAGTATCCAGCAGCCTGACATTCTGAATTATTAGGATATTCTGAATTATTAGGGGTAAAATTCAATCCTACTTAGCACTGAAACACTCGGGCCAAATATATAAAATCTAAACTTTACCTGAGCAACCCCACTGAACAAACTGGGTTTATTCACTCACGAGTGAGTGAAGGAGAAGCTGTTGTAGAATGTGAGTCCAAATATTTGATAAAAGTCACAATTTTACCTTGTAAATAACCCAATTTTTCTTTTCTCCTTTCGTTTTAGAAAACTTAAAATTTGGGGCCTAAATAACTTGAGAGTACCCCTAAAATAGATGGCATTTTTGCAAGGAATTTCTTATTCTATTGCTGTTAAAGCAGAACTTTCAAATTTTCCAGACTTTAAAACAAATCTGGGCTTCCTCCCTAGCCCAGGTCCTTTTCCAATCTCATTCCACTGGGGATGAAACACAAAACCCTTGGCACAGCTTGGTTGTTTCAACAGAAGTCATGGAAGAATCCTTCCCGTTAATCTCATCCAAGCCAAAGCAACCTGTAAAGGTGGGAATGTCAGGGAAAAGTGTTTTGTAAACATATTAATTTGTCAAAATTTCCTTGGGTTCAAAAGGTGCTGGACAGGGTTTGTTATTCCAGAGCCCTTGGGGTCTGTGTCAGTGGAATTCCCTTGGATAGGAATTGGGTGGAAATCAGGGACTTTAAGCTCTGGGAGGAAAACTCTTGGGGGTTTATATCAGTGGGATTCCTTGCACTGATCCTTTGATAGAAATTGAGTGGAAATCAGGGAGCGTGAGCTCTGGAAGGAAAATTCTTTGGGGTCTTTATCAGTGGGATTCCCTGCACTGATCCTTTGATAGAAATTGAGTGGAAATCAGGGAGCGTGAGCTCTGGGAGGAAAACTCCCAGGGATTTATATCAGTGGGATTCCGTGCACTGATCCTCTGATAGGCACTGGGTGGAAATCGGGGAGTGTGAGCTCTGGGAAGCCCTAGAAGCAAAACCCAGGATTTCTTCTCCAAGCATTTTTCATTGTTCAAGTTAAAAACGAAGCAGAAAACCCCTGTTTTTTGGAAGGATTCATGGCAAACACCATTCTGTAACTCCCGCCTGCTGGAATATCACGAAAAGGAGAAGAAATCCTCCATGCCCAAGGCTGGTACGTCCCAAACCAAAGCCCCCCAGATCCGCGGCAGCCCAGGCCGCCTCTCCTGCCCCAAACCTCGCACGTTCCCAACTCCTTTGATGGATTGCCAAGGAAAACACCGGGCAGGCATCAACTGTGCTGCTGCTGTGGCAATGGAGCACGCAGGGCAGCGGGAGCAGAGATTTCCATCAACAGGACTTTAACAAAAGCCTTGATTCAGTGGCCAGCCCGGGGCTTGGGTGCTCCTGGGCTTTAGCAGGAGCTCAAAAATGGGGAATTTACTCCTGAGCTGGCAGAGAAATTCCAAATCTTGATTCCTTCAGGGAAGAAGGCACAGCCCTGCTTTTTTTTTCTGGTCCAAGAGTGACTTTTAAAATTCTTCCTTGCCTTTTAAAATGGGAAATAGCAAGGCTGGCTCAAGAGTCAGCTGTAATTAATGGCTAATGTGGAGATATCTTCATTATAGATTCCTGAATGTAGGATCAGGAGATCAGTTTGGATTCTCCCATCACCAAAACTGCTGCTCTAAAACACAGCAAAAATCCCTCACATGTTCTACCATTTGCCCTCTCAGAGGACAGAATCTGTCTGCACGTAAAACTGATTGAATGTATATTTGTTACAGATAAAATTAACGTATTTTTATCATCTAAGAGCCTTTTTAGTGCTTGAAAGGGCTGAAATACAGAAGATTTTGACAGAGCAGATAGAAATAGGGGAGATAGCCCCAAAATCTTCTTTGCACACAGATTTGTGTTTTTCTATTTGAATTTTGAGCACTTTGACTCAAACTTAGAAGTCTTTTCCAACTAAATGATTCCATGATTTCTGAGTCAACCCATTCAAAAACACTTTCAGATTTTTTTTCCACTAACAACCAGCATTTTGTGGGACAATTTATTGTGTTTGAGCTGATGTGAAGCTGTCCTTGCAAGTCAGAAGTGGCTGCTTCAGGTTTAAAAGCTGAACTTTTGAATTTCATGGCTGAATTTTCCTTTCAAGCGATGTGCACGGGACTACTGCATTTAGAAAGAAAAACTAACATTTGATTATCTCACGAAGCCCTGAAGGCAGAATGAAAATGATGTTAAAATAAGAAACTTCCAGATTGTTTACAGGTTTCCATCCAACTAGAAATACATTTTCAGTCACTTAGAGCAATTAAATTACACATCCTGATAAACAAGCAGGAATTAAGTGAAATTTTATACAAAGTTTAAATGAAACTCAGATCTTTTCAAGCCTGGCTTGGGAGACTCTGTGAAACACCACCCATTAATGGTTCTTTATGTTCTGAAAATTAAAGTGTTCTCTCCTAGAAGTCACAAAGAAGTTTGGTTTCTGTTTAATCGCAGCAAAGATGAGACAAAAATACTGAATTTTTTGTTCTTTGTTGTTTGACCAAGCCCGGGTGTGTGGTGGGAGACACCGTCCCTGACCTTCAGGAAGGAAGAACATTTGGAATAAACACATTCCCAACAGGTCAAGGTGGTGACAACCAACAGTTGGAAGGGACAGAAAACTTCAGCCTTCAGTCCTTAATAAAGTCTTAGAGACCAGGCTGAGCTGCTCCATGGACAAGTTATTCCATAGCTCTGCACTCTGTGGAAGTCCCTAACCCTTCCTTGAAACAAATGCCGGTGGATATTGATAGAACTCCTTGCAGATAAGCTTTGATCCAGTGTTTTATCACTGGGATGGGGAAAGAATTCCAACCCAGAATGCTCACAGCATTCAAAATAAATGGAATTTTGCTGTTATCCTCAGCAGGGCTGGACTTGATCCAGTGTATGAGGCCTGGTGGAGCTTTCACTGGAATTAAACCAGAGCATCCAGGGCCCATCTGGAACTGGCAGCTGCTCCTGGACACATCTGGCTGGTCTGAAACACCTCACCAGGCTGGCCAGTTAAATCCAGCTCGTTTGAGGGCCTGGGAGTTCGGGATGGGATCTGGAAGGGAGAATATCGGCAAGTCCAAGACATTTTGGCTCTGGGTTCTTGATGAGCTGGCTCTCAGTGGATTCTGGTTCCATTTACACCCTCTTCCAGGTAGGATAAATTATGCGAGCCCACATCCCTTCCATTTCTCCTGGAGATAATGAGCACGAGTCAATTCTTTCCATAAAAATCGAAGGAAAATCACATTGCTGCTCGTGCTTAACCAACTCAACCTGTGGGTTGCCAAGCCCGTGACATCACCACTGGCAACATCCAAGGCTCCAGATTAGAAGTAGCCCAATGACATCACCCTGCCCATGTCTATCTAACAGCTGGTTTCTGTATATTGTGTAATTTTAGATCATTATTCATGGTTTGGGTCGGTATAATTCAGGAAGTGCAAAAATTGCCAAGAAAAATTGACCTGGAACCAGTTCAAAGCAGCTCAATTATTTTATTGATTAGACTCCTTAGCTTTCATTTTGCAGCAGAGCCATCATGAATCATCGATACACAACAATATCTGAGGCACTTCTCCGCGAGCTGAATTAAGCGCTCCAAAACAAGGTAAGCTTTGAAGGCCTTCGAGCTGTTGGAAAACAAGATAGCCCAGATGATTTGCTGGCCAGCCCTGAAAAGGGGCCAGGAGCTATTTACTGAGGCAAGTGGTTTGTTTGAACTGGAGTTTTATTTATTTTCATATTTAACTTGTTGACTTCATCTCCGCCTTCAGCTCAAAGGCTCGGCAGGGACGTATATGAACCAACGGGAACGTGGGCCAGAAAGAGCCTTCTGAGAGGCCTCAGCAGGCACAGCCCCAGCACTGAGATAAAGCCCCAAAAGCCTGGTGGAGGAAGGGGGAAAAAATAAAAGGAAGGGGGTAAAAAATGTTGGGGAGGCTTTTTGTTCCAAAGGTTTACGAGGAAGGGCAGCCGTGCAGAAAGCTCCGTGTGAGGAATCCGCGGAGGGCAGCGGGAGGGAAGCTCTGCACGGTTGGGCTTGGATAAACACATCTGCCAGAGGCTCCTGAGCACTCGGTTACCTTTGGGATGTGCCATGGGGGAAAGTTCCTTTTGTGATCCACCCCAAAATCAGCTCAACTCAGGGATTTGAGAAAATCTTGAAAGTTGGGCTTCTTCTCAAGAGAAAACTTGAGAAAAAGCACAATTTTCTCTCAAGTTACTCCAACAGCTCCCAGGGATCTTCTGCCTCCAAAACATATCCTGAGGATGGCTCTGGGGATACTGGACCGGTTCCCCTGTAGTGAATCCCTAAATGCCTTTAGGAATGTCCCAAACCCAGTGTCAAACAGGACTAAAGCAGAACACAAGGATTTTGGGTGGGAAGAGAGATCAAGTCTGGATCACAGGAGGAACTGGAAGCAGCTCAGCCGCTTCCTGGTTATTAGAGCACAACAAGATCCTGAACAAACCTCAGCCTTGCGGGAACATCTGAAGAGAATCTCCCAGTCTTGGCGGTGATTTCCTGTTATGGATGTGCTGATCCCAATTAACTGGGTCTGGGAAAGTGTCCTGGGAAGGAACACTCAGAATTTACAGAAACCAAATGAGTTTGCACCTGGTCCTGCAGCCTCCAGAGGCATCCATGGGCTATCCCATTTCTTGGCCCAGCAGACGAAAAGCAGTTTTGGGACCTTTTTTTCAGAAAAGGAGTAAAATCAGAGACTTTCTGAGCCAGGGCTTTCCCAGTTCCTCTGGGATCTGACTTGGTTCTCTGGCACGGCTTGCACTGAGTATCCTGGTGACTGTGGAGGTGCCAGCTGGGGCTTGGAAAAAGTGGAAAACCAAAACAACTGAAATAAAAAGATCTGAGTTCAGTTTTTAGATCTTGTTCCCTGTGATAAGCAACGCTTGAATAACGCTCCTGTACAAGGGTGAAGTCCTTTGGGAAGGGAAAAAAGGAGACAACAAATGCCAGGTTTGTCATTTATCTCCCTGGAATTTTCCTTTTCCTCAAACGGGATAAACCACTGGGTGCAAACAAGGCACCTTTACTGCTTTCAAAACTAAGTATTTCATATCCTTACCATCAGCGGTCAAGCTCTTCTGTAAACTGGAGGTATTCTTGCCTTAGATTTTTAAGAACACCAGAAAAACCTCTTATCCCAACCAAAAATCTTTTACCTGCCCAATAACTGCACTTTCCTTGTCCCTGGTGATCTCATTTCATAATTTTCTTGATGTCCTTTTACTGAAATAGTCCAGCTTGCAATTCTAAATATTTAGGGAAGACATCCTTGTAATTAAATCTTAATTAAAGTCTTAATTAAAATCTTCATGGGGGAAAAAAATCTGGCCTTGCCTTTCCAATCAGAGAGGACTTTTCCAACCTGAAGGATTCTATAATTGTATCATCTTTCTTTATTCCTTCATGTTATGCTGGTTTTAAAATACAGAAGCCTATTTGGACACAATTTTAAAGTAATAATTAAGTTATAAGCTCAAACTTATTCTCCAGGTGATTTTATGATGCAAATCTCTATGAAGATTAATCATAATGGCCATAAATGTGTCCTGAGAAAATATCCCCTCTCCTCCCATCTCCAGTGGGAGAAACAGTGGAAAGATTCTCTAAAATTATTATTTTTATTAAGAGTTAATGTTTGTTACTGAGAAAAATTTTTAGTCTTCTGGTTATTTTGGTTATCTGGTTATTTATTTTCTATTATTTTTGCCATCTGTTCCCCAAGGAGAAAACTCCTTTCCTCCTTCCTGATTTCAAGAGCCAAACAAGAAATCTGTGGTGATCACGCTGTAATTCTGTTTTCTTTCAAAGCTTGTGCATTAAGTACTTTCCCTCAAGCACTTCCAGGCTGGATCACATCCCTGCCTGAACATCCCACTTCAGGAAGGGGGGGAAAAAAATCCCACTGACATTTTCCTTATCAGTTCTGAGAGGATTTTTGCAGTATTTAACACAGTGCTCGGAGGAGACAGCCTGGATTTGGAGGAGGATGGCCACAGATAAGAAGCTTCCCTCGGCTCTCTTTGCCAAACCTCAGAACACGCTGAGGATTATTTGCTTTATTTAACGTTTTCCCTTCATTTTCATGCTCTTAAAGGAGAAAATCACGTTTGGAAAAACGCAAAGGTGGTGTTACAGATTCTTTATATATCTCTATATTTGCTATTCGTAAGGAATCTGGGGAAACGTTGGCCAGCTGGAAGAGGGAAGATGCTGTTGTCCAGCGTTCCAACAGTGACCCTTGCACTGGAGCAGAGATGGATTGGCTGGAGCCAGGAGGGAGCACTTTGTCTCCCAAATCCCTGGGTGTAAGTTGGTTTTTCCTGCCAGCCTGCGATTGACTGAGTCATCACAGGTCAGCGATGGCTGTGGATAAATATTTCCTTGGAAGATGTCAGCCTTCGGAAAACAGCACAATAAATTCCAGTCGAATCAAGCAGGACCTCCCCAGGCCCAGCTGGGGTGAAAGGAGGGTTTGTGGTGCCCAAACTGACCCCAAAACTCAGAGACAAAAGCAAAGTCCCTCAGATTAGTTTTCAAATGTTCTTCTCCCAAGGCATTTGGACTTTTGGTTTATTTTTCCCCTGCGGTTTCCTTATCCCCACAAACTCCTCAGTGCCTGAAACATTCCAGGTTCACTTTCATCTTCTCAGGAGGGTCGAGGTGGAGACCACCAGCTTTGTACCTGGATTAATACAGGGAAGAAAAAATGGTCCCCAACCCTTGGCATTGGTCTGCATCATCATCCTCATGCCTAATTCAAGGACTTGGCTGCAGCCCGTCAACATCCAGAGGAATTTTCTGCAGCATTCACAGTAAAAATCCTACCAATTTCACCGAAATAACACAATGAGCAAGGAAAAGTAAAATCTATTAATTATGACTGAGAGAAATATTCCTGTGGAGGGAGTTGTCATTCATAGCTGGGCAGGAAGAAGGTTTGGAAGATGATTCTCCCTTTAATTCCTCTAATTAACCCCAATATTCACTATCAAGCCTGGTTATAGAGTAAAAAATGATAGGAAATGTTGTTTTTCCAGACCTATTTATTTTGCTGGTTAATGGATTAAAATAGTTGCCAGCTGTGCAAAGTTCTCATTATGTTCATTACTCAGAATTCTCCTCACAATGAGATGATTAATTCCACACTTGCAAGCCCTTCAGTGAATGCTGTTGATTAAGCAATTATGTTAATCCACTCGTGTTTGTTTTCTCACTGCTCTGATGATGGTTGGGCCCAATTTCGTTGCTGAATGGACGCCCTCAAAGCTTTGCTGTAATTTGGAAAGGCCAAACTCACCCTCCACAAACGATGCAAAGGTGGAAATTGCAGATTATTTGTCGTTGGTTCAGTTTGGGTTGCTAAGGAAAGTGCAGGACTTTTTGATTCCTTCTGGTTTTGGCCAACTCCTGGGCAGGAGTAACATCAATTTTCTGTCTGCTTTAACCCTGGGAAATTCAGGCCTGCTGGAATTGAATCTTTCCATATAAATTGTGGTTTCTCGTATTGATTGTATTCAGCAGCTGATTTGATCTTTTATTTCCACGAGATTGGTAAGAAAAATGAGTTTTGGAAGTGTTGAATAGATGGATATTCAGGTAACCCAAATTTTGTGCCACTGAGTCAAAAGCCTGATGTTTGCAGGAGGAATGACAGCACCTCAATGTGAAAAATGGCCAATTATTCCCCCAATTTTAGGTTTAATCACTAATTTGATATAAAGCAGCAGCTGATTAGACAAGGGAAGGACATTCTCCTGCTTTTACATGAAATATTTTCATCAGTAGCAAAACCAGGGAAATCCTGTGGTGGGAGAAACGAGAAGTGAATTTTAAGAGTCTTTGCTCGATGTGGCAGTGGCTCTCTGAGCATATTTGTGCTTTATCTACAGAATAAATTTCCAAGGGGCCAGAAATATTCGCAAGAAGCCAGAAACCTCCTGCCCTGCTCAACCCACAACTCCCTGGGTGTCCGAGGAAGCAGCAGCATCGTTTGGAACCCTCGTTTATGGTTCCGCCAGAGCGGCGGAACGGGAAGGGGAGGAAAGACGGATCCCAGTCCTACCCCGACAGACTAAACACAACCCCACGGCACTGCCCGGCTCCAGGCTGGCCCAATCCTTGCCAAAACGCAGGAATAAAACACATGGAAAAGGCCAACAGACCCAGCAGAGAGGCCAAACCCAAACTGCAAAATATTGACAAAGCCAAACCTGCACAAAAGTCCCTGGCCCGAAAGATCTCCGATAAATCAAGTCCCCCATTAAACAAAAATATGATAAAGCAGCTTATAAATACAAAGAAATGATGTTTAATGATGTCCTCCTGAAGGCTTCCTACTTTCACCATTTTTCACAGAATCCCAGAATATTCTGAGTTGATCCAAGTCCAAATCCTGGCCCTGGACAGATTTTTATCCTCAAATTTGTGTTTAAGTGTACGTTCACAACCACCTCCCTGATATTCTCTGAGCACGGACCATCACTGACCACAGCTTTTATTTTGGGGGGTCCATTTCCAGAGCAGCAGCTCATAAAAGACCCCAAACGGAGCTGGGCTCTCTGCAGCCTGGGTCGATATTTTATATATCGGTCACTGCGCCGTGCTGACGGCTCGCCTGCAATGTGGCCTCTGTCTTTTTTATGATGTACATTCCTGGTGAGTGTTGGGTAGATTGATCCCATTCTGGGCTCCAGATTGGAAAACAGATGTGTGGGGAAAAAAACTGCAGGAAAAAGGTGCAAAAAAAATCCCGAGACCCTGAGAAAGAGCCTTGGAGAGGGACCTGTTCAGGATTGTCAGAGAGGGCTGAAGTAGCACAAAAACATCACCAAAATGCCTCACTAAAGGAGAGCAGCAGTTCCGAAATGAGCCCAAATCCAGGAGGGAAAGATCAGGGAGATGAACAAATTTTTAAGGAAGCAGAAAGTTCTCAAGGCCTGGTTGCCTTCAAGTCAAGAGCAGCTGGTTCAGCTAAATAGAGATTATTTCTCTCCGTAAGAGGTTACAGAGTGGATTTTAATCTTCTTGATGTCAAACTGCACAACCAAGCATCACCTGCTAGGTTTAAATTGATTTTATATTCATCTATCAAGAAAGTGACACTGGCTGGGTGGTTTCATTGAAGAGGAGCAGCCTTTCCATAGGATTGCACCGAGAAGAAGAAATTTCTTCTTTTTTTCTGTAAATATTCTCGCTGGAAATTAAAAAAACTAAATTCCAATAAAGCCTGAAGGATGGTTGGCAGCCATAGGAAAAGCTGTAACTTTGTTCTTTCTAATTTCCCCTGAAAACGGCATTTTCTGGCCTTTTCCAGTGGCATCACAACTTGAAGGTAAAGAACAGACCAGAATCACTTCCCTGGCATCCAGTACCTCGATTTCCTTCATCTCTCCCACCTCTCCAAGGGATGAGGATCCTGGATTTGGGATTACATTGGGTTTTTTACAACTGCTTCAAGGCACTGAAGGCACCGAGTGCTTTACAAGGCAGTTAAGCGCAGTGTGGAATTTGCCCTTAATATTCATCCACACGTTTGATGAATTCCCACATTTGAGTTTAATCCGGGATTTTAAAGCCAGACTTGTTTTAATTCATTCACGTCTTAAACTCAACACCCATTTCCACATTCTCTTATTTTGGGAAGGCCGAGTCGAACCTCTTAGAAGAGAAGAAAACAGCTCCGAATTCCGTTTTTTTCCTCCCAAAAATCTGCACTAAAATTCTGGAGACAGCTGTTCCTGTGAGCCCAAGCTGCCATCAAGTTCAAGGAGGAGGAGATTGCCATAATGTAACCTAAGAAATCCTGGAAATCCCGGCGGGCACCCCAAGGTGTTGAAGGGGGGTCAGGGAGCACGGGAGACATGAAAAGGCTTTTTTTGCAGCTGGTTCCTTTCTCCTATCAACTGTACAAAGGCACAGGGGAGGGAGAGGGGCTGGATTATGAAAGGGCCACGCTTTCCATCCATGTTCAGGAAACCAGGGAGACAAAAGGCACCCAGCAGCAGCCACATGGCGAGAGGGCTTCGGAAAACAGCCGCCTTCCTCTGGTGTTTCCTCAGGAGCCCGGGATCCATCGCCGCGTTTGTTTTTCCAAGGAAATAATTAAAGATGGGGATAAAAAAAAAAACAAACAACTGAACAAAAGGCTGACCCTTCCTTTTTCTTTTT
>VZTD01004797.1:444654-513186 GCA_013397725.1 Rhagologus leucostigma | reverse complement strand
GGTTTTTAACCCCTTTTTTTTTTAATCTCCCTGCCTGCCCACTGCAAGGGAAATCATTTTCATTCCCCTCTTCCTCCGAGAACGCCGGGCAGGGATTGCTTTACATCCCGGTAGAAGGGAATACTTAAGGAAACCTCTGGCAGTATTATGGATGGAAGTGCAAGGAGATGGTTTTATCAGGAGGCTTCAAGGCTATTATTGTCCAAATAAACACTTGCTTTGCCAGACATGATCTACAGCTGCTGCCCGGAGACCCCCGAGTTCCAGCTGAATTTCAATCTCCCTGCCTCCGTCTCATTTTTGCCTTTCCCACTTTTTGCAGCCCTGAATAGCCCTCTGTGCTGGATTACTTCACTTTTTCCATCTTAATGGGCTTCAGCAGGCTCCTGACTTCCTGCCCACCACCCTGCTCCCCACTTCAGCTGCGTCTAGGAAGCTTTAACACCTTTGGGGGGTTGGTTTTTTTCCACTTCCAGGGACAGGATGCTCCCCCAGATTTCACTATCGGGATGCAGGATGTCACTGCTGCCCAGAGCAGGGATCCCATGGGATGCACATCTCATCTCCCTGGACAGGAGTAAAGTTTGAAGCAACCAAGACAAACTTTTTGGAAAGTTGTTAAATCTTTATCATTTTTTACTTTCCTACACCCACGTCTTTCTCCGGGCTCACCAACAGCCCCACAAGAGACAAAGCACAGGAAATACTCCAGCAGCATCGCTCCAGGGTCAGTTAAAAACCGCAGACTGACAGAGTTTCACCAATTCTGAGGATTTTTAAGGACAGACTTGCAGGAGAACAGCAAGAACGAGCATTTCTAGATAGACTGAGGTGATTTTGTTTCCTCTAGAAAGAGCATTTCAGACGGAAAACCAACCAGGATTCTAAAACTCTTCTTACAACACCACAGGAAATTAACTTCTCTTTACTCCTTGTGATATTCTGTTCCTTTTCTTACTGCCTCTTCACCTCAGTGTTGGTTTAAAAGCTTTCCAAGCTTTAGGCATCCAAACTGCACCCATGGCTTTGGGCATTTTAACAGGAAACCTCCTCACCACCAAGGCCACTGAAAATCTGTGTGTTTCCATTGGGAATTTAATCCAGAATTTACCTGAAACCCTTCCCACTCGAGTGCCAGCAACTCCCAGGGACAAACTCTCCTCAGGCTTGGCCAGACCAGGCTTAAGTTGACCCCAGTGCTGAGCAGAGGCTTCCCCAGGAGCAGCTCCCAAGGAATCAGAACCAGAACCCCTCCCTGAGCAGGGTTTCGTGAGGGATTCCCTTTGGAGCACAATTCCTCACACCTGGGTGCTCAGCCCCACGTGCTCACCTGGCCCTGAACCAGCTCCAGCTGGGACCAACCCTGGCACGAGCTGGTTTGGAGTTGGATACTCTGGGACTTGCTTGTGGCATTGTTTGACATTCTATTTAATTTCTATTGAATTTTTAACTGGCAGGCACATAAACTTTTTTTTTTCCAATAATAAACACAGGAAAAGAGGCCTTAAAATAAAAGGAATCTTTCTTTGAGCCTCCTGAGGATTAGGCTGGTGATGGCACATGCACTGATATTTTATATACAGCACTAACGCCACTAATTTAAAGTGGTTAAAATTCTCGTAGTGACCAGAGATGCAGGAAGATGTCTGATAATTGAGCTCACAAACTTTAATCCCTATCACAGTTCCAGAAATTTTTATTTCTAGGATTTAATCTCGAGAGCGACCAAGCTCGAACTGCAAATCTTGTATCTGCAGGCCAGGATTACTGATTTTTGTCCCTAAATTCTGTATATTTTCACTCCAGTAAAACATCGGTTTTACTCCACCAGGAGGGCTCAGATTTTTGCCCAAAGTAGAAACTCTCAGTGAAAGTTTGTCCCTCGTTCTTGCACTCACTACGGAGTATTTGATGTGCAGGAAGTGAGGTGATATTTTGGGGAGTGACTCTTGGTTTAGAGCAAAGAATCCAGGTATTAAAAAGGAGAATTGGATTTGATCTGGAGCTTTGGCTTCTTCGCGTGTAGATAATGAGTTCATAAACTGGATTTGCAGAATTATTTCTGAGCTTCTGAAGGCAAATTTTGGGCCCCCAAGACCTGTGTGGACTGGCAGTGGTTGCTGGAGCTCCCCACTGGGACGCAGGTTGGGATTTTCCGTAGAGATGGCACATGAAGCCATCCCCAAATGCCCAGCGCCTGGATTTGGTCTGGCTCAGCTGCAGGAGCCAGGCAGGCCCAGTTCCCAGCTTTGCTTTGGGTTTATATCTGAAAAAAGGCAGAACTTCCTCAGCTTTGCCTTCAAGCTCCTCACTTCCCACCACCTCCTCCAAAGCCGAAAGCCGCGTTCCTAAACTACTTCACCCTCCACACCCCATCCCATTTGCTAGATTTAAAGGAGCCTTTTAGGATCTCCTGCTGAGGGACACCAGCACTGAAAACAGAATTTTGGATCCCCTCGCTCTCAGTTTCCTTGGGGCAGGACAAGCCACGCTGTTCCACACCCGGATAAGACCAGGAGACAAGACCTCGTGTGGCTCGGCCGCCTTTGGGCCTGGCCTCCAAAAGCTGCTGGCAGCCAGGGAGGGGGAGATGTTTGGAGCATTAAAATGTTCTCCTCGATCGGTCTGGAGGAACAGGGAGCTCTCCTTTCACGCCAGCAACTCCAATATCCACGTGCAAAACAAACATGAGTTTAGTTTCTCTCTCCACCCCACTACGGCAAATAAACTGAGCTGTCCTTCTCCAGCGGGGTTCCTCCGGAGCTGCCAGCACTGGGGGACACCTGTAGCACTCCTGGAGAGGCTCCTCAGTACATCCCTATCTGTTTTCCCAGGAAAGTGGGCTAATTAGTGGCTCAGTGGAGTGGCACCGTGATCCTGCAGATGGGATGATAAAACTGGCTGGGGTTTTTATTTATGTGTCCGATTCCATTTTGTGAAAACAAATTCCTGGGATTCAGTGATGTCCATGAGTTGATAACACCTTGTAAGAGGCCAGTTCGCTGTCTTTTTNCAGGGAGGGCGAGATGTTTGGAGCATTAAAATGTTCTCCTCGATCGGTCTGGCGGAACAGGGAGCTCTCCTTTCACGCCAGCAACTCCAATATCCACGTGCAAAACAAACATGAGTTTAGTTTCTCTCTCCACCCCACTACGGCAAATAAACTGAGCTGTCCTTCTCCAGCGGGGTTCCTCCGGAGCTGCCAGCACTGGGGGACACCTGTGGCACTCCTGGAGAGGCTCCTCAGTACATCCCTATCTGTTTTCCCAGGAAAGTGGGCTAATTAGTGGCTCAGTGGAGTGGCACCGTGATCCTGCAGATGGGATGATAAAACTGGCTGGGGTTTTTATTTATGTGTCCGATTCCATTTTGTGAAAACAAATTCCTGGGATTCAGTGATGTCCATGAGTTGATAACACCTTGTAAGAGGCCAGTTCGCTGTCTTTTTTATTAAAAATAAGAATTTAGAGCACTGCAATTAATGATAAATTCATTTAGTCACCTTCCAACCCCAAATTCTGTTGATTTATTTGCGGATTCCTCCAGAGCTACCATGGCTGCCAGCACTGGGGGACACCTGTAGCACTCCTGGAGAGGCTCCTCAGCACATCCCTATCTGTTTTCCCAGGAAATTGGGCTAATTAGTGGCTCGATGGAGTGGCACCGTGATGCTGCAGATGGAGTGATAAAACTGGCTGGGGTTTTTATTTATGTGTCCGATTCCATTTTGTGAAAACAAATTCCTGGGATTCAGTGATGTCCATGAGTTGATAACACCTTGTAAGAGGCCAGTTCGCTGTCTTTTTTATTAAAAATAAGAATTTAGAGCACTGCAATTAATGATAAATTCATTTAGTCACCTTCCAACCCCAAATTCTGTTGATTTATTTGCGGATTCCTCCAGAGCTACCATGGCTGCCAGCACTGGGGGACACCTGTAGCACTCCTGGAGAGGCTCCTCAGCACATCCCTATCTGTTTTCCCAGGAAAGTGGGCTAATTAGTGGCTCAGTGGAGTGGCACCGTGATCCTGCAGATGGGATGATAAAACTGGCTGGGGTTTTCATTCCGATTCAGTTTTTTACAAATATATTCCTGAGATTCAGTGATGTGAATGACTTTATACCACCTTGTAAGAGGCCAGTATTATCTATTAAAAATAAGAATTTAGAGCACTGCAATTAATGATAAAATCATTTAACCATCTTCCAACCCTAAATTCTGTTGATTTATTTGCAAGTCTTTCTCTTAGAAGGTCATAAATAATTTGTCTTTGCTGGTTTTTTGGGAAGTAGGGCAGTCCTGATGATGATATTAATTCCTAAATTATTGATTTCCAAGAACATAAGGGAAAATCCCCAAAATGTTTTGATTCCTGTTCAATCTCTCTGCAATAATCAGTATCTATATATATAAAATACATCAATATATCCACGGTATAGTTACAGCAGAGAACACTTCCCCTCTTTTAAGCCTTATTTCGGTGGATATTCTCATTATTACAACTTTTGTTGTGTTATCTCAACTCTGTTTCATCATCTTGGCTCCTCTCAGCCCATTTTGGCAGCAGAACCATCTTGAAAACCTCGGGTTTGACCCGAAACCCGCAGTGAGCTCCATCTGATAAGGAGGCTCCGTGTACCTGTGTGGTCTGGTGGCAGAGGAATAGCTTGGAAATGGCAAATCAGATGGAATTACACGATTCTTATCTTCTTCCCCTACAGAGGGCACGAGCTGCTGACTCAGAACTTGCTGGAAGTGCAGAGAAACGGGGAAAAAAAAGAGATTTTTCAGCTCGTTTTCGGGAGCTGGAGGAGATATTAGCAAGGGGCCCGAACCTGGTTATTAGCTATGCACAACTTTTGTTTATTTTTACACGGGAACTAAAGGGAGAAACCATCTCTGCTTATTTTTCTTTACTTAGCTAAAGAAATTGTATAGCTTTTGGAAAGGGTTAAATAATTTCCTCCTTCCCTGCACTCCTCAGGCTCTCCTTGCCCGCGTGGGAGCGCGCGGGAGGTTCCCCACTAACCACAGCTCTGTTTTCCAAAAGGAAATTAAAGTGAAATACATCAGCCAGGCCGGGACTTCACACTTCGGAGACTTGTAAAGAACATCAGCTGCTGAAATTGATGGTCACTTTAACTGCCCACAGCTTCTCCTCCAGACAGGAGCTTAAGGTTTTACTGGGCTTAATGGGACAATATCTCCCTCCCAATGACTTCATTTAGGTCCTGCTGAAATTCCTATTAAAGCAGGGCCGTTAATATTTCATTAAAACGCCTCTGATGGCAGCTCCTGCTAATCTACAGCAACACCATCCCCTTCCCATGGGGTGGATCCCACACGGGATGGGAAAAAACGTGTGAGGAATTCCATGTTCTCCTCTGTGCTGGGTCCTTGGTCTCTTTAAGGGCTGAAACTTTTCTTGTTGGTTCCTTGTGTTTTGAACGATTTTTATTTTCAGGATAACAGCCCACGGATCATGGAAGAGCTGGAAACTCCGGTGTTTGTTGTAAATGTTGTAAGTATTACAGAAGAAAATGTATCTTGGCCAGAGCAGGGAAAGAAAATACGGTCATTTCTACAGAGGATTTACAGCTCCTTCTGGAATGCAGGAGGAAAATGGGCAGGGAAAGGTGGATCCTTGAATCCCAGGATGGTTGAGGCAGGAGAAGATCTCTAAGATGATCGAGTCCAATCCCCAACCCATCACCACCACCACGTTCACCACTGAACCCTGTTCCCAGGTGCCACCTTCACCCATTTTTTGAACACTTCCAGGGATGGTGACTTCACACCACCCTGGGCAGCCTGTTCCAGGCTTGACATCCCTTTCCATGAAGGAATTTTCCCTGATTTCCAATCTAAACCTCTCCCGGCACACCTTGAGGCTGTTTCCTCTCCTCCTGTCACTGCTGAAGATCTGGAACCAGGGACAGTGGTAACTTTAGCACATAAACAACTCCAGCGTGTGACCATGGAATGTGTGACCATTCCGCATCCTCAGCCAGAGGGAGCCTTTGGAATTCCCTGGTTGCCAAATCCGAGGAGTTCTGACATTGCCCAGCACCAGAGCTTGGGTTTCCAGGGTTTATCTTTGAAATCAAGGGGCTCTCCTGGGTAAAAGGAGAGCTCTCATTATGAGCTTAGCCAATTAAACTGTTTGTGTCTCCAAAAGGAAACGGCCCAAAGCCCGAATGCCTGGTGGCTGATCAGGTTCCACAGGGCTCTGGCACAGGCAGCAAAACCTGCAGCAATCCAAGGGATCAGAGCATAATTTGGGTTGGAAAAGACCTTTAAAGGTCACTGAGTGCAACCATAAACCAAACACTGCCGAGTCCCACCAAACCATGGCCCTGTTGTCACAGGAACCTGAGCCAGGCTGGCAAACCAAGGCTCCCCACTCCCAGGAACATTTTTTCTTAAAAATCCTGTGTTATCCATGGAAAAATGGAGGGGAATGAACTGAAAAAACCCTGTAAATATATTTTTAAATGTTCATGGAATGCACTCAGCAGTCAGGTAGATCCTGGTGGGAACGGGATGGGTTGAGGAGGTGGCACGTCCATGAGGAGGTGAGGGCTGGGATGCTCTTCACGCACCACTCTTGGGGAAATAAAGCTGTTTTAAAATAAGAGTTGAATATGAGACACTCCAGGGACTTCCAAACCCCTCCAGGACCCTCAGGCAGCCCCGGCAGTCGGAGCTGTGTTATTGTGGAAGGAAATTTCCCAGTGCTGGAGTTGTCAGCTTTCATTTCTCCTCAAGGCCTTGACGCACCGGTTGTCTCAGGAATTTATTTGACTGACAGATGTCCAACCCAAAGGAAGCCCCGTGGATCTCCCCAGCTGTGAGACTGTGAGTTCCTTGCAGTGCTGTATGGCAAAAATTCCATAATAAAATTAAATGAGTGAATTCCTTTCAAAAAAACTCGAAGAGAGCATTCCACCTATTTTAACATGAAATATTTCATCCTCTAAAACTTGTTTCTGTTGGTGTTAAGTCTAACTTTTGGGTCTAAACTTGCTTTATTGCAGTATTAAATATAAATCAATTTTTTTCATAGAAATATCTGTTTTTTATTATTAGAAATGGCCATAATAATAATAATTAATAATAATTTGCTGCAATATTGCAAATTTTATTATCTCAGAGTCTCCTTCCAACGTCTGGAAACAGTTGGAGTTTCTGAGTCCAGGGCAGAGAGGAGCAGGTTATTAAAGAGCATTAATATAAATCAGAGTTAATTCAGAAACTGAGAGCAGGTTATGGGTGAGGGATTTCTGAGCTTTGAGTTGTAGAGAAATAGGAAATTATACATATAAATATATATATTTATATATCTCTCCATGTAGGTGTAATTAAATATATTCATGGAGATTCCAGAGGAAAAATACAATGTCCACTGAAACATGAGGGAAAAACACTGGATATTTATTTATATCCTGCAAAAGGGAAATTTGCCATTTGAAAGGAAGCTGAGGCTCCTGTGCTGCTTAATTTCCATGGCCATTCCTCACTTTTCCTGGATAATCCACCCAGAAATCCAACTCCAAGGGCTGTTCCCAGAGCTCCAATGGTGTTTATGGTGCTTCGTCCCGAAATCCCAGCGCTCTGCCAGCAAAAGGAGATGGAGATTTCCTGGACAAACCCCTCGGAATAACGGGATAAGTGGGAAGGATTTATCCCAACAGGAAACCCTCATTTCGTCCTTATGAGGCTGCTCCTCTCATCCGCGCCCAGCACACCCAGCAGCTCTGAGGCTTCCACCTCTGCCCTGCTCCATCCCTGCTCTCCAGGATATTTTTGGGATCTCTTTTCCCTCTGCTTTCATGGGGAAGGAGCTCTAAACACCCTCTGGCAAAGGTGTCTCGTGCTGGGGCAGGGAAAGCAGGACCCAGGAGGTTTTTTGGGAGAATCCAGCATCAAAACCAGAGCTAGATTTCAATCCTTCAGCATTTGCAGTGTTGCGTGTGTGGAGCTGGCAGAGGATTTTGTGGCTGTGAGCAGACAAATCGTGAGCAGGTCCGTGATGATCGTGAGGGTGCACATCTGTGGGAATGGATGGGATCCTATTTCTTTCTCTCCCCACTGAGAGCAGCAAAAATAACTCCAGGATTATCTGTTCCTGCTTCTCATGGCAGCAGAGGAAATGTCGAAGTTTGGGAGTGTGACAGAAATACGGGAAAAACTCAAATTCAGAAGGTGAATGAGAACAGTCCTGGGGTTTCGTTTAACTCAGGCTTAACATTGAAATTAAGTTATTTCCATCAAACAACTTCCAAAGGCAATCTCCTGAGTGAGGGGGTTCCTCCCCCTGACTTTGGAATATTTTCATAGTCAAATACTTGATTTAAATTTGAAACTCAGCATGGAACAATTTTGGTTGGAAGGGACCTTAAGGATCATCCCATCCCACCCCTTCAGGGACACCTCCCACATTCCCAGGGTGGTCCAACCTGGCCCTGGACGCATCCAGGGGCAGCCACAGCTTCTCCGGGAATTCCATCCCAGCCCCTTCCCACCCTCAGAGGGAAGGAGGCAGATCCATGGAGCCACCAGGTGCCCTCGCACAGCTTCTCCCATGTCCAAGTGGCTGAACCCCAGAGGTGACACCAGTCCCCTCTGAGCTGGGAACCTCCATGGATCAGGAATCACCTCTGGAGACAGAACAGCCAACAGAGAGCATTGAAACATGGCTGGAACTGCCCCATCACATCACTGAAAACTGAATTTTCCAGCACTGAGCACCTGAAAATGGAAACAAACCTCAGAACTGTGGCTTTTCTGATTTTTCTTTTTCTCTTTTTTTTTTTGGTGTCTTTTTCTTATATCCAAACAAGAATTTCTTCTTTTTTTTCCCTTCTTCTTTTTTTCCCCTTTTTTTCCCCTTCTTTTTTTCCTTTTTTTCCCCCTTTTTTTTTCCCTTCTCTTTTTTAAAAGCGAGCAGGATAAAACACCGGCCTGTACCGAAGGCCTGGCTGCTATATTTAACTCAGACAAACACGTAACAAATCACTATTCTGCAGAAAGAAGGCACACCTCAGAGCCTGTTTTTTTTTTTTTTTCCTCCTTTTTTTTTTTTTCTCTTCAGACCTGGACGTAGAGACCACAACCCTCTAAATAATCCTCCAGAAATAAACCAATGAAATGTTCCCTCTGACAACAGACACAGCATTATACCTGCAGCTGGTAAATGTTTCCACAGTCCAACCACCTTTCCTTCTCGTTTCCAGTAAAAATTTGCTCCCAGGGGATGGAGGCAGCGGTTGGATTTTAATTACTTTTCTGCAATAACGTGGAATGGAGAGTTGCAATTTGATTTTTTTAATGCTGCTGATGGATTCTCATTTTTTTCTCTCTCTGGAAGGGAAGGACAGAGGAGCGTTGGCAGCAAAGGCACTGTGGAGAACCATCCCCGGCGTTTCTCAACCACTCGTTTTTTGCTATTCCCTGCGGGCCAGAGACACGGAATTCTGGGAATTTAGTGAGGATTCCATGGGACATGGCAGCACTGCTGGCTCGGCCCTTCCAACTCCCAGTGAAGCTCAGTGGTTACAGCCCCTTCCTTCCCTAGAACTCAAACTCCAGGAGCCAGGAGACTTGGGAATACTTCCCCTGGATCCCTGGAAGTGTCCAAGGCCAGGTTGGATGAGAACCTGGCATAGTGGGAGGTGTCCCTGCCCGTGGCAGGGGGTTGGAAGAAGATGATCTTTAAATCTCTTCCAACCCAAACCATTCCATGATTCCATGTGGGGAAAGTTGCCCAGCGCTGAGGTGGTTTTGGGGTGTCTCTGGTGGGCACTGCAGAGAGGAATCCAGTCTTTGAGGGAAAAGAACAGTTGTGTATCCTTGAACCCACCTGGATTTCATGGATGAAAGTGCATCTCCATGGATTTCATGGAGAAAAATGCAGGGGATCCATCCGACTCTGGCTTTTCCTGACAGAAGGTCCTGTCCCAGCCCTGGGGCTGCTGCCTGAAGCTGACAGCAGAAATCCTGATTTCCTGAGGGAAAGAAATCCCAGTCGTGGTACTGCACTGGTATTTGAAGCTGTTTTGAGAACGAAACAACTTAAAAACTCAACATTTGGGGAATTTCCTTAGACCCCTTTTCTCCCTCCTTGAACGGAGCTGGTTTTCCGCAGCTCCGAGCGGTCGCTGCTGCAGGCGCCTCTGGATGTGATTCCAACGCTCCCTGGAAATGCCGCCTTCATCGCAGCATCTCTGAAGGACACCCAGCACAGGGATTTATTTTTCCTCAACAAGACTGATTTGGCTCCCACCCAGGGCTCAGCCTTCTCCCTGGGCTCCTTGAATTTTGCCGGAGTTGCCCCCTTTTCCCGCCTGCCTGCATTCACAGCTCTGCTTTGGGCTGCCCTCAGCAGCCTCTCCCTGCACTGAGCGGTCTGTCCTTCATTCCAGAGTGTTTTCCTGAGGGAATTAGGGTTTGGATCATTTAATCCCCTCACTCTTGGCATATCAAGGGCTCTTTTTAGATCTAATTCCTGTTATCAGCATTTACATCCTCGTTTTATCCCTGCAGTGGGATAAAATACATTGAGAAAACCCTGCTGGCTTTGGGCAGGAGGATGTTTATTTAAACAAGCTGAGTTCCATATTTTGGTTGAATAATTACAACCTTTTTCTCTTGCATCCATTTACTGAACCCTATTATTTTCTTCCACTGAAGCCCAAAAAGGTATTTACACAGCTCAGTGCTCCTCAGGCTAAACACGGATGGGATGCTCGATCATGGGAATCAGTGCAAAAATCCCTGATTTTCCCTTTTCTCAATGATTTTTGAATCAAGACTGAATAGAGTTGGAAGGGCTGAGGGAAGCAGAGAGATGTTTCTTGTCCTTAATGTGCAGAAAGTTTGGATCTCTTCCTCAATCTGGGGGAAAGGACCAGAAGAAGGAACATACTTTGGTTTGCAGTTTATTTTTCTCTGCTTTCCCTTCCCTAATTCAAACAAACCCAGCCTTTTCTTTGGTTGGTGCTGTTCCATCCAGGGCTGGGATTTCTCTGGAATCTCCCTGCTGCTGGATGTGGGTGGTTCCCAGAAACATCAGAAGATGCTGGAGTGACACCAACTCCTGGGCCACTCATTTCTTAATCAGGCTTCTTAAACAAAGCAGCAGGGCTGAAAAGTGAAAATTTCATTATCTGTTCATTTCTGAAGCTGCTGCTGAATTGTGAGCTGTGAAAATGGGGGGAAAATCGTAAAATTAAATTTAAAAATGAGGGATATTAGTCTTGGAAGGAGGATCCGTCGATGTGGCTTGAAGGTAGCCGTGTGTGAACTCAGAGATATCCTGGCTTCATCTGGATTCCCAAACAGAATTATGGCCACTTTCCCCTTGCACTTGCTGGTAGTTTTCCACAGATTTTGTTCCATTTGGGAAAAGTCTGTGCCATGGAGGGCAGTCCTTGACTTGAATTTCAGCTGGTGGGCTATAAACCCTTCTGTTTCCATCCCTCTGCAAATCAGGATGAGATTATTTAAGATTTTGATTACCTTGATTGCACCCTCCTGATTGTGCTGATGTCCAGAATAGTGTTCTGCTGCTGCCAAAGCTCTTAAACCCCTCCAAAATTGTACAGGTACCCCATAGAAATAAAACTTTTCTTTCTTTTTTTTTTTTTTTTTTTTCCCTTTTTAGCTTTTCCTGGGTCATTCCTGAATCCCTTAACCAGGGATTAGAGGTGCCCTCACATGGTGCCCTCTGTGCTCCTCTGGAATTATAATCCCACACAAACACAATTATCTGACTCTGGTTTCCATGGAGTCACCGATCTGAATTTCTTTATGTGTTTTTTTTCTTTAATACAGATCATTTATCAATGCAAATTTTAGGTGGCAGCATTACCAAAACCTCCAGAGGATGCTGGAAGATGGGTTCCAAGTCCAAAACTGGAGCATGAAACATCAATTAAATATTTCAGCGTAATTTTTCCACTGACTCTTATTAACACTCAGCCACAAGAGGTGTTTTCCACCCAATTTCTTCCCAGCCCATAAAGGATGTGTCAGGAGCTCCCTTGGGATGTGGGCAAGGACAGCAGGAAATTTGCACACTTGGGTTCTTTTTCTCTGATTCTTCTTTTTCCCTCTTTCTGCACCTGAGCAAGCTGGGCTATGGAATGTTCCCTGCCAGGGAATGGGATGGGCTTTAGGGTCCCTTCCAGCCCAAACCATCCCAGGATTTTATGATTCTGCATGTCCAGCCCATGAGCCCAATCCCTTTCCAGGTGTAAAACACAAGAATTCAGATTGTCAGGGCCTCAGAGGGGTGGAGGAACCTCTCCCAGCACCACTGGGGGCCGTTATTTCCTTTTGTTATTGATCCTTTTGTTATTGATCCTTTTGTTATTGATCCTTTTGTTCCCTACGCCATAAGGATCTGAAACATTTATGAGTTTATTTCACAAAAAACTGAATTGTTTCAGGGGGAGAGGGAAGCATTCATAATTAGGAGCTTTTTTCCCCTCTTCTGTCGTCAGCATTTCATGGAATTATGGATTGGTTTGGGTCGGAAGAGACTTCAAGGATCGTCTCATCCCACCCCTGCCATGGGCGGGGACGCCCTCCATGATCCCAAGTGGCTCCAACCTGGCCTTGGGCACTTCCAGGGATGGGGCAGCCACAGCCTCTCTGGGAATTCCATCCCAGCCCCTCCCCACCCTCCCAGAGAAGAATTTCTTCCCCAAATCCCATCTCACCCCACCCTCTGACACTTTGAGACCATTCCTCGTGTCCTGCCGCGTCCCGCATTTCCATTTCCATCTGCACACGCGCTCCCACATATCCATAAACACATAAATAAATAGTGGGTTTGCCCAGCTCTTAAAAATGTTCTGCATCTGCTGCAGAAGCCACATTTCCCAGCAGCTAGAGAGAAAACATATTAATATGAGATCAAATATTTGGCTTGTCCAGTGCAAGATGTAATTACATTCACTCCAACGCTCTTACACCCGGGAAAGAAACCAGAATTAGGGGGGAAAAAAATCATTTTTCAAAGGTGTTTTCATGTCTATCCCGGGAGGGGGAAAAAGTGTGTGTGGGGAATATTCCCTAAATAGAACGATCTGCTTCTTTTTATGAACTAGATCTGAAATTTCTAATGCCGCAGCTCAAATCCCGTAATTATAAAGTAAGAAATAAGTTTTTCACCTGGTTAGAACACGTGGGGTTGGTGGAGCAGCTTTCTCGCTCAGGATTGGAAAACTTTTTTAGAGAAAACACCCAAAAATAGAGGAGTAAAGATCCTGGCTGCTCTGTGATCCCTGGCAGACCCCACCTCGTGGTTGGGTTTGTTCCTAAATCGATTTAACCACATGGGGGATGTACCTTGCTGAGGACAGGGTGGGGGCTCTTTCCTGGGAGAGCTGCACCTGGAATGCTCACGATGGATGGAAAGGGAGGCAGGAGCTGCTGCAGTGCCCAACCCATGAAATGAGAGCTGACCACAGCCAAAAAGTGCTCAGAGGGAGCCCAGTCCTGAATAAAACTGGTAAAAAATTGCCACTAGTGCTTTTTTGGGAGCCCAGTCTCCAAAGCTGCTTGGACTCAAGTTTAGTCTGAATGGCTGGGTGGGTTTTTAATGCTGATAAAATTTCCAGCTTTCCAAAAATTGAGCACAGGTTTAATCACCTTCCTGGGGAAGCTTGAGACGGATGAGATCGAATAGAGCAGAAAAAGGGAGAATTTGCCTTTCTGGGTTATTTCTTCCTTCCACATCACCTTCCCTCAGACCTCAGCATTCCAGTTTGATCTCTGGCTCTCATAATCTTTGATACGGAGCAGCAACAGGAAAGGTTTTGATTTTCCAACATTTTTTGGGGGCCAAATGTTGCCGCCTTAAAAGCTCCAACTTCATCCTTCGTGTAACTTCATTCAAAGCCAAGGAGATCTGGATCAGGACTCAATTTGTCCCTGAAAATTCAGACAAATTTCAAATAAGCCTTGGAGATGTGTAACTCAATCTTTTGAGAAATGAATAATCTATTAAATCTTTAAAAAAACTGGTTTTCTTTTGGCTTAAATAAATGATTAGCCTTCCAGAATTACCCTGATATTTTTTGCATGTCTGATCTGCCCTGGTGGAAACTCTAGGGTTCCGATAGTAAGGGAAATAAAGCTTGGGAATTGTCAGTGATTTTGAACTTCTCTTGTTTGTTTTACAGGTAAACCCAGTAAAAACCAGTCCTAGAATTGAACTAAACTCCCTCTGCACATACATAACTGAAGTGCATAAAACACAGAAATAAAGCAGGAGAGAATTTAGGGTGATTTTCAGTTGTGGGTGCCACTGATGGACAATTAACAGCCCCTCTGCTGGAATTTCTTAATTGTCTAATTACAAAAGAACTTAATTGCTTCGTCCTGTCACTGCAGTGTGGATCCGGACTCCAAAAGCAGAGCTCCCAAGATTTCCTTGGGATGTGCCCTTTCCTCTGCCCAGGGCAATTTCTGCCACACAAAGTAAAATTCAGCTTTGTAGGAACATCCTGGATCTGGGGGTTTTTTTGGGATTGGGTTTCTGGTGGTGGGTTTTTGGTTTCCTTGGGTTTGAATGGGGTTTTTTTGTTTGGTTGGTTTATTTTGGGTTTTTGTTTTGGTTTGGTTTTGGGGGTTTTTTTGGTTAGTTTGTTTTGGGGTGAGGGTTTTTTGTTGTTCTTTTCTTTGTTTGTTTGGTGGTTGTTGTTGTCAGACCACAATGAGGTGGAAGACTTTGGTCCTGACATCGTTTTCCTGCAGGCTCTTGGTGCTAAAATCAGACCCAGACTTGTTTTATTTTGTATTTCCGCATTTATATTTTGGGTTTTTGTTTGTTTTTGTCCATCTGGCAGCTCCGGCGCTAAAGGTGCTTCCCCCACTTGCCGTTCTCTGCTGAAGTCAGTCCCAACTTCCAATTTCTCCTCTTTGTTTTCCTCGCGTCCCGATGCTTTTGGGAATGGAGCCAAATTCCCAGTAAAGCCACCCAAACCTGAGCCCTGGTCCCCCTGAGCTGGCCCAGCCCAGGCACCTTGGGCTCAGAGTCTGCCCAGGTTTAATTTTAAACCAGAACTGTCTGAGACAGCATTGGAACATCCCAAAATCCCATGGAGGACTCGTTTCCATACCCTGCAAAAATAATTGCAGCTGCTTGAAAACACCAAAAAGTGGTTTCCAGAGTGAAGTTGGAGATGGGACACTCTATAATCAAGCAATGATTCAATGAAATTTGACCTCAACCTAATATATTTTGTCAACCTTTTTAGTTTTTAAACCGTGTCTGTGGCTCTTTCCCACTGTCCAAAATACCGAAATACCCCGTGAGGGTGGCAGTTCCTGACAGGTCCGTGGCGCTGAGGGAGGCCTGGCCCTGCTGCCTGGTTTTGCTGTGGATTCACATTCCTTGGGACGTGCTGCTGTGTTTATTCTGTGTCACAGAGCACTCCCAGCTCGGGGAGAGCCACAGTCGTCGTGTTGGGAGAGGGAATCTCCTCACCTTGATGTGAAGGCCACAAAATCTCACACCCTGGGGCCTGTAACGAGGCCAATGAGTTGGGTTTAGCCAACATCCATGAGCTGAGACGGGGCTTAAATTAGATCAGAGAGGAAGAATCCATTCAAAAAGTCAACTCTTCCGTTTTTATTTTCATTTTGGCTTTAATTAGTCGGTTTTATGCCTTTCTCCAGTGGACTAAAAAGCTTCTCTTAAGGGATGTTTCATGCCCTTAATGTGCAGTGGCAGCACAAGTGGCCTCACCTGCACTGGCTTTAATCTCTCCACTCTGGTTAAAATGATAAAAGAAATCAGAAATCTGCTACTAATTTCAACCTTCATCTACCTCACACTGAGTTTTAGAGCCTGACATTATTGTGATGTAACCAAGCCTTGAGCTTCTGCTTGGCGAATTACAGAAATTCAACACCTTACATTTTCTGCTGGGAACTTTTTCTTTCCCAAGTTTCAAACCTTCTGCTGCCTTTTCATTTCCCAGCTTTTACAATGCTCTACATCCCGTAACTTTGCTTTCAGAACATTCCATATTCCAATGAGTGCATCCTTTGTGGATTTTGGAGATTTCTAAATCTCTATTATGCCATGCCAGAATGTTATTAGCTCAAAAAAACCCTCCTCTCGACAAGAAGGCACAGCAAAATATTTGGGTTTGGCAGATCTTTGAGATGTTCACCAACTCTAGATTAGAAATTCAGGGAGGTTTCATGATCCTCCTTTAATTGTACCCTGATTAAAATATCCATTTTTCAGCTCTTTTTTAACAATGAGAGAAACTCATCTCTTCCTTGAGGGGAGAAAATCTGGATTCTTGCTTTGGGACATGGATAAATCACTTAGACAGAAAGTGTTTGACCTTTAGAGATGATTAAAATGAAGGCAGCTCTGTCTGCAAGTGCTCCGCTCAGATTTTCTCTCTTGATTCATTCATAGATAAATTTACTTTAAACAGTTCTTAGTTTTCCTCCCTCCCCCCCCCAGCTTTGCCAGGCTTCACTCATTCATTTTTAAAAACATTTATTCAGAGCAGCCAGGCTCTCTTTTCACTCTGAGCTGGCCTTTTGCTCATTTTCTCACTTGGTAATTTTTGCAGTCATAACGTGAGGTACATTTTTATAACAAAACCGTTTTATTCTCCAAAGCTCCATCTGCCTTCCCAGGCTCTCCAGATTTTCCTTCTTCCCTTGAGATAAAATTCACTTATTTTCTTTCCAGGGTCCTGTTCTCATGTCGCACTTGGGGAATTATTTCCTTCCTCCATTGTTGTATTTCTGACCCAATTGAGTCTCTCCAGAGGTTCTGCACTTGTGGGGTTCTCTCTGTCCCTCCCCTGTCTCCAAGTTGTCCCCATGTTCTGCAATCCTTCCAGCAATTCCTGAACTTCTGTGGGACTTTTACACAAAATTTTAGAAGGGGATTTTTAATTTTTTAACCATATAAGAAGTTTAATATTTTATAACTCTACATATTTCTTTAATTTTCATGTGTCTCAAGTTGAGATGCGTTCAGACCTCTGAAAAATCTCCAGCTTCAGATTTCCAGGGCTGATAACACTTGCAGGCCAAAATTCCTTGTTTGCCTTTTGCCTTTTCCTTATTTATCTCCTCTGACTTTTCCTTCCATGCTCCCACTAAGATTCAAAGTACACTGAGCCCAAAATCACTCCAGAACAACAACCTGAGTTTTGGGTAACCTTCACTCTGCCAAATCCCTCATTTCTCCTTCACTTTGAGTCAAAGGATGGGGAAAATGCTCATTACAGGAGATCACCCACCCTAAATGACCATTTGGGTGGTGAATACAAACAAAACGTGTCCTGCTCCCTGAGGAATTGCACAGAGGAATGCAAGGCACAAATCCAATAGGAATATTTATTCCCTGGAGTGCATCAGCACAGTCCCTCCTGCTCTGTTTGTGATCCATTTTTGGGGGTGCTTTTCATGGTAAGAAAACCTTTACCTGGGTCACGAGTCACACGGACTCCTCACAGTCCCAGTTTTGCCTGGGTAATCTGCATGGAATTGTAATTTATGGCACAAACGGGTTCCTACTCTGGACCCCAGCAAGGTGGAGAGCATGGGCAGGGAGTCTGTGGGCTGAGTGGCTCCAATGGGCTTTGCAATACTGGCAGAAAATGCAAATTATTTTCCATAATGAGACACATCTGAGGGAGACACTGACAGAGAGGAGAGGATTTGGGTTGATCCCCCTCAAATCCAGCGGGATGCCATTCCTAAATCTGCCCTTTCCTTGAGGCCTTTGGCTGTTGTTCCCCTGGCCTGATGCTCTGACTTTTCCCACTGCTGGCGTTGGTGCTGGGGGCGTAATTTGGAGCTGGAGAGCCTTGAAACCATTGAACTGGTGGCAGTAAATTGCTTGGAGCACTGTGAAAATATCATCGAGACCGTGTGGTTTTTAAACTCCTTTTCACTGCACTGTGCTCCTGAATTATTTCCAGCTGCTTCCAGATGCTCCTTGTTGCCTTGCAATAGGAAATGTGCAGATCCTGCCCCGGTCAGGTGCTGATTGTGTGCTTGGAGATAAGAAAAGAGCTCCCAAAGCTCTGCTCTGAACTGCCATTAGTGGTATTCCTTGGATTAATTATCATTTTGTGTTGGGAAGTGGATTTACTTTGGGTTTTTTGAGGTTTATTTCAGAAATGCTGAGCATCAGAGCACAGATGAAGCTTTTTTCTGTTTTATCTGTGAATCAGTGGAGGTGTCCAGGTGACTTGGATGCTTCTCCCACGCAACACAGAGAGTTCTGCTGAAACTTCCCACGGAACACGCAGCTGAATTTGGGGCTAATGCGAATTCCAGAGTTCTCAGAGGCAGAGCTGGGGATGCTCCATCCCTTCAGGAAGCTGCTGCCCCAAACATTAATCCTGTCCTGTCCTGGCTGCTGACAAAGCTGAACATGGAGCCATGGAAAAGAATAAAATTCCCTCTGCTGACAGAGACCTGGGAACAGCTACAGAAACCCAACCTTGCCTTGGCTGCCACGAGCCAAACCCAGAGAGGATTCAGGCTCTGCCTCGGAGTATTTTAAGCTTAGAACAGACTTTGTTTTGATGTATTTTCATGATAACCTGAAGGGAAAAACACGACGAGCTGAGGGTGTGAAGTGAGCAGGGTTAAATCACTTTACTGGATGTCATCTCACCCTTTCCCCCATCCAAAACTTCCACGTGGGAACTTACTTCCAGAAAACTCCTGTCAGTAAAAGTCTAATGGGAATTCACCAGCTCTCCTTTACTGCTGCTGTATTGCTTCCAAAAATAGATTGTTTTTAACTTTTATGAGAGTTTAACTTGTCCTAGCTGGATGAAAACGAAATGCCAATGATAATAGGAAAAGGCGTGTTAATTAATTTTAAATACTGGTGGTCTTGAGTGGTGCCAGAATTAATGACAATGATCATATATTTCTGCAGCCCTTTTCATCCCAGAGCTCCTCACAGAACAACTTACAAATTATTCTGAGGGAAGAGCAGCCAAACGTTGGGTTTTTAAACACAGCAAGGCTGCAACAGCACTCCAGGATGGTTTTCCAATTGAAACAGCAGCAGGAATATTGGGAGAAGGGATTACTGAAGCTGGAATTTGTCCAGATTCCTCGGATTTACACACTTTTACAATATTTTCTGGATTTTCGACCACAGATAACCATCTGCAGTGCCTGTCTGCTGCCCTGCTCCAGACTGAGGGTCAAAAATAGCATGCCCAGGGTGATATTTTAGCAAGCAAAGCCTGCAGGGGATGAATAGATGGTGAAAGGCTCTGCTCACCCCAAACCACTAAGGACAGGTTTGCAGTTTCAGGGGTTTTAAAGTGGTTGGAGTCCTCAGGACTTGTTTGTACCATGGGGATTTTCAAACAGCCCTCCAGGACGGGCTCGGCCTCTTGGTCAGTTCTTCCATTTTCTTAAAAAAACAAAAAGAGAAGGTGGCAGAGTTGTTGTTTGCTTCAGGGTTTCTCAATAATTCCCTAAGGAATCATTATCCAGGGAATATTGATGTGTGGTGCTTGTAGGGACACGCAGACGGGGCTCAGCTCCCTTTTTCCCGCTCCTGTTTTCCTGCTCTGGATTTGTGCCCTGCAGGGATGTCCCTGCCTTCCCCTGCACTGCTGATGGGACTGAGAATTCCAGGTTTCTGATCTCCCAAAGGCTGATTTTTCCTGATCTAACAGGGGAAATTTTGGCATTTCCTCTCTGCTGGTGACGGGGTTGGTTCTCAGCAGGGTGGGGTCACTTCCCATCCTGGGACTGTGGCCTCAGGGTGCCTCCTGTGGGTTTGGAGAGTCCTGGTGGGATTTTAACTCCTAAGAGTTGATCCCTCCACTCTTCTCCTGCTCCTGCAGAGCACCAACCCCCCAGTGATCCCTCAATTCCAGTCACACCAGCTCAAACCTGCAGATCCCCCAGCATTTTCCAAATATGATGGTCATTAAGTCCTTCCTTTTTTGCTGAATTTTCCTTACTGGATGGGAAAAATTCCCAGCAATCTCCATGAATAACACAACACCGCTCCACAACTGGGGAAAAGGTGTGGGATTCCACCAGAGCAGCCTTTTAACTGGTGTACAAAGGCAGAATTCCCTTGGCTTTCCTGTTCAGACCTCCCCGGTTATCAGCTCCAGCCACACAACTCCCTCCACCTCTTCCAAGGATTAAAATAAGTGACGGTGAGCATGAGGCAGAGCCAGGCTCCTCCAAAGGGTCTGATCCTCCTCCTGCTCTGCTGTTTGTTTGGACAGCCCCTTATCTCCCTGAACAACTCTGCCAGGACCTCACCCCCCCAGAGGGCAGCTGTGACCTCACCGATGGCCACTCTGCTTCCTGGGGATTTTAACCCCTGTCAGAACCAGTTATAAATTCACAGGGTTACCCTGAAAACTCCCGAGATGCCCCAATTTTCTCTTCATAGAAGAAAAATTGTGTTTTCCCTGCCTTGTTGATGCTCAGCAAACAAATCATGAGCAGCCAAATAAATCTGTCTGTGCTGGCACCAAACAAAAATGTTGAATTCTGCGTGCCCCAGGATGCTGAGGGTTTAAAATCCTGAATATATTTGAGTTTTGCTTTTTTCCCTGCAGCTTGGGGAGGGTGAATTGTGTAGAATCACCTCGATAAGAGCATGACCAGAGCATCCCTGGCCCAGGAATATTAAAGTATCAGAGCCATCCACTCACCACTGTTTAAGAATGAGGGATCATGGCTTGGGAATCTCCCAGTCTCTGGATTTACCAATCAGTTCCAATGGGAATTACAGAGTTTTACATTCCCAGCTGGGCTGTGAGGAGCTGGTTCAGTGGTATTCTGCAGAATTCCAATTCCAGCCCTGTGAAGCTCCTCTTGGACAATAAACACCTGAAAAATAAATAAATACATAAATCACATAAGTTCACCAGGAAAGTTGGAATTCCATTTCAGAAATTCCAGCCCTTCATTGTTCTGGCAACCTTTATCTTTTTATCATCCTGAAAAGATCTGCAAAATATTAAAAAAATGGAATTTTTTTCCCTTGTACACAAAATATCTGTTTTGAACACAAATAATCAACTTCTGCAGCCTACAGAGGGTTTCCCACCAGGTAAAGGAGGGGACAGGATTTTAAGATTTTTGGGCTAATAGAGGCAGAGGAGTTTTCCCTTTGCTCGTGCTCTGTGCTCTTGTAGCAATCCATGATCCCATTATCGCAGTGTATCTGTGAATCCAAGGAAAGATTCTTTTTTTTATTCTTGCATGACTCAAATAGAAATTAAAAAAAAAACTTCTGACAGTGCTCTGCAGTTACAGCACCCACTTAGAGGACAAAATCCTAGAAAGAAATGGTTAAAATGTGCTTTTATGAAGCTTCTGTCATTCCTATAAACCCACAGGCATTGCCATGGAATCATGGAAGGGTGGGGTTGGAAGGGACCTTAAAAATCACCTTATTCCAACCCCCGTTTTGCCCATGTTTTGTTTAAAATAAATTAATTTGTCCAGTTCAACAGGTGGGTAAAAAAATCAGAGGAGGAAGCACAGAAACCCAAAGTTGAAGTGGGATTTGTCTGGGATTTGTCTGACATTCCCAGCTCTGCTCCTTGCTGGGCTCCAGAAGGAAAACACCCACCCAGGAATGCTCCAGCAGCTCCTCATTTCTTCTAAACTCGGTGGCTGATTTGAGAGTTAAATAATGTTAAACGTAAAACTCTGATTTTCCATGAGATTTTGGTGTGAACTCAACTCCGGAACATCTTGGTGGGGAATCCTGGCCTTTGGTTTGGAACTCTGGTCATGAGTGGAGGATGTTGGTTGTTCCTGAGTGTGCAAAAGCAACTCCAGCTCCTTTCCAGGAGCCCCTGGCACAGGAAAATCCAGTGTGAGTGCAACTGGAACATCCAGGGTTCATGCAACTGGAACATCCAGTGTTGGTGCAACTGGAACTCCAAGGTTCGTGCAACTGGAACATCCAGTGTTGGTCAACTGGAACATCCAGGGTTCAAGCAACTGGAACATCCAGTGTTGGAGCAACTGGAACATCCAGTGTTGAAACAACTGGAATTTCCAGTGTCGGTGCAGCTGGAACATCCAGTGTTGGTCAGCTGGAACTCCAGGGTTCATGCAACTGGAACATCCAGTGTCGGTGCAACTGGAACATCCAGTGTTGGTGCAACTGGAACATCCAGTGTTGAAACAACTGGAACATCCAGTGTTGAAACAACTGGAACATCCAGTGTTGGTGCAGCTGGAATATCCAGTGTTGGTGCAGCTGGAACATCCAGCTGGGAGTCTTTGCTTCCAGTGGCAGCAGAAAGCCATGGAGAGCTCTCCTGGGGAACTGGACAAAATGTCACAGCAGGGATAATATCAACCCTTGCCACTGTTTTGTGGGGAATTTCCAGTCGTGGCCGAGCTTTGCCAGGAAATGATTCCAAGAGTTTAGAAAATGCCACTTCCGCCACCCTGATTTTCCCACGGTAGCAAAGGAAAATGTGGAAGCTGCTGCCAAGTCTGTTCTCCTGCATCCCAGGGCAGGGAGCTGAAGGGAAAATCAGTCCCTGCTCAGTGCGGGATTTAACGGGATTGATGGAAGGAAAAGGCAGGGAATGGGAAAGGCTCCCCTGCAAGGACACAGCTCCAGGGCCAGGGAGGGATGGGGGGAAAATCACACTGAAACACCAATGCAAAAACCTGATTTAAACCTTGAAACTCCTGCTTCTCTTCTAGAACTAAACACAGATAAAGGATTTAAATGCACTGGGGAATTGGGTCAATAATTGCCACATTTAAACGAAAAAATGAGACTGGTTTAATTTCACCTCAGTGTGTGCTTTGATCTGTAGACCTGAATGAGAAGTTCTGAAATGAATGTGAATCTGGATTATCCCTTTTTAGGTGCTAAGGAATGATTATAAACCTTCTTTTAAATTCAGACCTTAAGTAAAGTCCCATCCTTTAAAAGCCCCGATCTTTTTCCATGTGTTGGACCTAAAGGATTGCACTGATAATTAGGGATCCTCAGTGGGAGGGATAAATCTGGGTACACAACTCAAGACTTAAGCAAATTCTCTCTGTTTCAACTGAGAATTCTCGTGAATTGTAGGCAAAAGTCTCTGCTGGAGTAGGAATTAATTAGTCAATTAATTTATTAATTTTATTAAAAGTTGAATTAATTTCAACTTTTATTGAAACAGTTCTCCCACAAAACCAAAACAACAACCCCCAGCACCCCAAAAGGAACAGTTTCACGAATTCTCGCTGTGGATAAACGTGAAGAAGGGCTCCAGGAGCGTGAATAGGGAGCAGCACACAGAGCTGCACTCATCCCTTCGGCCAAACCGGCCAGGGAGCTGAAACACGAACTAGAAAATGGAACTCAGAGGCAGAAACGAGGCTTGTTAAAAGTGTTTGGGAGCAGTCAGTGGGTCCTGTTTGGCCCCGCAGACACCCCCCAGCCACCCCCTGCCAGAGGCTGCAGCTTTGCTGTCATTAATAAAGCCCAAAGCGAGAGGTGGGGCCACATGTGGTGTCAATACACTTTAATTAAGTGTAATAATTCCCGTTTTCCTGAGGTGGACGTGCTAAGACAGATTTCTCTGTGGAGATTTATGCCTGGCCAAGGATTTCACGGCTGTCCCCGTGCGCTGTGCAGAGCATCAGTGCCCTCTTTGGGAACACCGGGATTCTGCAGGACGCGGCTCCGAGCGCTTCCACACGTCCACTTTCCACAGGGTTTTAGAGTTTTGCTCCCCCTGGAGTGAAGACCCTTTTCAGGTTGAACTCCTTCACGTAAAAAACGTAGGGAAAGCTTTAGCTGGGCTTCAGTGACTCTCTAAGAACCCATAATCGGATCAATAACTAAAGTGTGAGACCATCCTGGGTGAGTTTCAAGGCCTTTTGTCAGGCTGGGACATCCTGGGGTGGAGCAAAATCATGGTCAGACCTTTTATCTGAGCTCACTTTTCTCTGTCACCTCACCTGAGCAGAGCCATGAGCAGGGAACCCACCTGGTTTCAACTGCTTTGGTCAAGTTTGGGTCGAAAAGCTGTAATAGTCAGATCCTGCTGGTTTTAATGGGATAGAAACCCTTCCAAAATCTCTGTGTGGATAAGTAGAATTTGAAGCATGGAATTTGTGCTGAAATCATTGGGTAAGGGACAGACTTTGGGTCTCCAAGGAGGATTTAAAGCAGGGAATACTCCCTGAAATCATCAGGTAAGGGACAGATTTTGGCTCTCCAGGTTTAGGTCTTTCAAGGATGGGCCCGGGGAGATTTATCCTTGCTTGAGACGATGACAAAAAATTGTGACGTGGACTTGGCAAGCTCAGTGCTAATATATGAGTCTGAGACAATGTGCTGAAGTTTTTTTAGCACGGATTTAGAGGTTTTATAGGACGGCAAAGTTGCTGCAAGTTTCTCTTTGGTGTTTCTGCAGTCAGAGGGAGAAGCTGGAGGTAGGTGATGGAGCTCCTCGGGAGGGAGGCACCGAGCCCTGTTAAGCCGAGCTTTCCGGGGAAAGGGAAAGGCTGAGTGGGAGGGAGGGGATTTAAAACTGATCAGGAGCCGATAGCAGCGCACAAAGCTCCGGATTAAAGGCACCAGTGCTGGCTGGAGGTCACTTTTCATCCTGGAGGATAATTCCTGCCTGCCGCAGGCTCAGAAACGCCAGTGAGCCCCCAACATCTGCCTTAGCCATCGCTTCCAAAAACAAAACAATATTCCCCCAGCGCTGGTGGTACAACAACACAACCCCCTCTGCTCCCGACTGACAGAGGGAAGTTCCCTGCCGGGCTGGAAACCCTGCCCGGGGTCCGTGGCTGAGTTACCCCAGCCCGGGCAGGGCTCGCTCACTTTCACATGCAATACTCAGGAAGGATTCCCCTGGGACTGGGAGTGAACCCTGCTGCAGCGAGGAGAGCTCCAGGAAAGGCCTGAGCAGGCACAAGGGGGTTCAGATGCTGCGGGAGGTTTTGCTTGATGCTCAGCATGCATCAGATAAGCAGGGGCTGACTTCAGCCCCGGCTGCAGAGCAGTTTCAGAGCAGAGGCAGATGCTGATGAATCCACTGGATGCTCGGTTTAACCCCAAATCCATTTTGCTGGGCCCACGTGCAGCAGAGCCCTGGCACAAAGTGCTGCTTTCAGGCTGGATCCGGGCTGTTCTCTCCGTGCAGAGCAGAGCTGAGGTGCCAAAACCTCTGGCTGCAGGAGCAGCACAGGAATTTCAGTCCAGTTCTAATTCCAGCATCACCAGGACTGGAGAAATCTGATGAGGAACTGGGAAAAGCGCTGTTGGGAAAGGGGAGTTGTGTCAGGTGATGGAATAAGGAGAGAAAAGGCAACCAACCAGGCAGGAATGATCCGACAGCGGTGCTAAAAGAGGAAAGGATTTCTCCCGTATCTGCAGATCTCACCAGACAGGAACTGTCAGATCTGTGGAGCACTGGAAGGTTTCTGCAGTGACAAGTGAGGGGCAATGTCAGACTCTCCTCGTGCACAGCTCCTTGGCACTGCAGCTCTCGAGGAGCTGGGGAGGGCAGATCAAAGTTAAAAATCCCGGAGACAATGCCTTTGGCAAACCAGGCTTCCACTGCAAAAAGCAGCCCCAGACTCAGGCTGGGAAAAGAATGAAAAGCCTCTGAAAAACCTGTTGCTAGGCTGGGATAAAGTTCAACCTCTGCTGATGGGTTCCAAAATTCAGAGTATCAATTCTCTCTTTTGCCTTGCTGTTTAGAACAAGCCCAAGGTGTTTGTTGCCCCCCACGTCTAGCACATACCTCACCAACTGAGTACCATTTCCTTTCAAAAGGCTTTCAAATACTTGAGACTTTAAAATACTTTTTTCCTCCTTTGCATTGATCTAAATATCACATCAGCTGCAAAAAATATTAATGCCTTGTAAGAAAAACAGTGAGATCAGTTCGGAGCTCGAGCTCTGCCAGTGCAGCAGGCCCGGCCTATTTCTTATTTCATTTCGAACACCTCGCTGAAGTTCCAGCCAGGTTAGGACAGCCGTGTCTGCATCCAAATCTTACCAGACATGATTGAGAATTTGTTCTCCTAAGCAAAAGATTATTTCTGAGCCTGATCCAGCCTAATGCATTGAATCTGAACACCCCAGCTGAGGTGAAACCCCAGCTTGCCCTGGTGGCTGGAGCAGCGGTGCCCCGGGAGTGGAGAAGAGGTGCTGGCATTTTGCAAATCCTGCCACAATTTGAACTCGCTCCTCATATGTTTCATATTTTAACCGTTCCGTGGCTCTTTTCCAAAATCCTGGTCTCTCTCCGTGTCCTGAGGTTCTCCTGAGTGCCACGGGAGCTGGGGGTGCTCGGCCCAGGGGCCGAGCTGGGTCTCTGAGCTCCAGCCTCGCCACAGATCTGGGCTATGCTGAGCAACTCTTCGTTGCTTTTTTATTTAGGTTATTTCTAAATAAATCCAAACTCCCGAGCAAGGAGTTTGCACAGCCTTTGACATCAAAAAAACCCCTTCGCAAGCAGTCAGGGCGCTGTGATCACACCACAATAAAAATCACGAGGGATGAGATTTCCTTGACACCTCTGTTTAAATCCGAGGATGTTCTTCAAGCCCCGGCTTATCGCAGCTCCGTGCAGCACCTTTGTTTCATTAGAACAGCTGAGTGTTAAAATTGCCTTCCCAAAATCACCCCCAAAAATCCGCACTCTCAAATACGGGCCCTTGAAAGAGAAAGCAATAATCAGGAGGAAGCCAGCCAGCTATGGCTCAGATTTTATAATGTTTTCCTGCTGTTATTTTCACCACAGGCTATTTTATATTCCCCACCTCTTCTTTTTTTTTCTCTTTTTTTTCCCCCCTCCATCAAGTTGCTCTTTAAGGTCACATCTGTTCGGGGCTCATAATGATTTTTATGACAACTTTGCAGAGAAGGGAAGCACTTGGATGCAGTGAGGGAGCTGCAGTGAGACAGGAAGGTGTCAGGGGGGGCTTCTCTGCATCCTGAGACGTTTTCTCAGGTCCAGCTCAGGTGTTCTACTGACCAAGAAAAGCCTGCCCTAAGATCTGGGTGTAAAACCCCACAGAAACACGGATGGCAGAGCAAAAATTCATCTGCAAAATGCCATGAGTTTGCCTTCCACTGAAAATCAGCCGCTTTGAAGGTGGAGAAGGTGAAGCAAGGAAAAGTAAAAATATTTTGCTAATAATTCCTAGGTTTTTAACAAAAAAAAAGGCTTTTGCGAGGGTTGTTGGCAAGCTCTGCTGTGCTGTGCTTAACGTCTCCTGCTGTGTGTGTTTCTGAAGGAGAAGGTGGTCGCTCTTCTCTTTCTTGGTATTGTTTTGTGTTGGAAACTTCTTCTGCCTTATAGAGACCTGTCTGCAAATCAGAAGAGCCTTTTCCAGCTGCCTCAGCCACCAAATGACACCACAGCACGAGGTGGGTGCTCTGTGCCACCATCACGGGGGAACTGGGCTGGCACAAGCAACAGAATTATAAAATCAGCAACACGAATTGGGTTTTGTGCCTTGCAGAAGGACCCAAATCTCATTTTCCAGTGCTCAGTGCATTGCTCTGTGCTGCCTTTGATACAAATATTGGCTGATCCACTCCGAGAGCAATTGTTTATTACTGGATTTGGGAATTTTTATAGGTTTTTTTGATCTTGGACAAAGACACATTGGATTTTCTTCATCATCAAACCATTTACAGGCTCCCTGGTGAACAGAGCCCTGCTGAGATTAAAGCTCTGGAGTAGAAATATGGGAAACATCCACTGCCATAGAATTTCTGCCTCTCCGTGAGGAGGATGATTCAATCATCTCTCCATGGAATGGTGAACATTGGAATGCTGGAATTCCAGTGTTCCGTGTTCTGTGACATCTCTGAGCACAGGGTGATGCATCCTCAAATCATCCCCGGGGTAATTAAACATTAAATTAATATTTTTATGTGTTATCTCCTGTGTTGGAAACACCTCTCCTTTTAGGAACACTGGGAAAATTTGTCAGAGCACAAAGATGACTACAAAAAAATACATGGAAAACTCCATGGAAAACTCACCGCAGCATTTCAGTTCTTAAAGGGGGTTTATATTAAAGATGAGGGAAAATTTTATCAGGGTCTAAGACAAGGAGGAATAGTTTTAAACTAAATCGGGATAGATTTAGACTGGATATAAGGAAGAATATTTTAAAATGGGAGTGGTAAAACACGAGCACAGGTTGCTCAGAGAGGTGGTGGATGCTCCATCCCTGAGCATGTTCAAGGTCAGGGTGGATGAAGCTCTGAGAAACCTGGTCTAGTGGAAGATGTTCTTGGGATTGGATGAGATGGCCTTTAAAGGTCATTTCCAACCCAAAAAGCTCCATGAATCCATGAAAATTCTGCTGCGGTAGATCTTCTCCCAGTGTCTTTCCATCTTATGCTGGGCACACTTTCGTCTTGGGGCTCTGAAGGACTCTCCGATCAGCTCTGAGCAGAAAGGTGTTGCCTGTCTCTCCACCAGCTGCACAAAATGAGCCCAGCTCTGCTTTTCTGTGCTTGCTGCCTTTTTTATCCCCTATGATTCCCACAGAAATTGCTACCAAACCATAAATCTCCCATTCTAAACCCATTTTGTACCGAGGCGAACGACGTCAGAAAGAGCAAACCAAGAGATTTCCAGGTTATTCCTGTCCCAGGCAATGTGGGGGAGATCAAATTGTAGAAGTGCTGCAGGAAATTCTGGCAGCTGACTTTTGGGAGCTGCACTGGGAGCTCCATCAGTCATGTTCAGCGTCCTGCGGGTGCATTTTTCAATTGATATCCCTTAAATAACCTTAATTACGTGTACGTTCGAGTGCCTCATCCAGCAGGGAAAATTGAGGAAGACACTTATTAAAAAGAGGCACCAGCACATGTGGAATTATTTTTACAGCCATCCCGTGTGTTGATATAAAGTATTACATTTGAGTCAAACCTCATTTGGGTGAGCAGTTGAAGTGAAAGCCGAGCTGCTCCACGTCGTGGCCGCCCAATTAGCGCGGTGATTAGCCCGGGCTAATATCAACAGAGCCAGGCCTGGGGCAATGTGACAGTTACATCACCACAGGCTCCCAGCCACTTCCTGAGGCTTCCTGCCTCCAGCCCCGGAGAGCTGCAGCCTCCAAAGGATCCCTGAGGAAAAGGCGAAATTGCGTTTCACGAAAAGCCAGTGAACGGCTTCTTGCGGAGGCCGAATATTTGTGCTGACGTTTCCCCCCCAGTTTTTCAATGTTTTTTCCCGATTTTCCAACGTTTTTCCTGCACATCTGATCTGTTGTTCTCAGCTCCTCCTGCTGGAAAGGCTGATGAGAAATTGTTTGTTTTCACAAAGGTTTGGCTTGACCTTGAATGCGCGGTATTGCTCGAGCTACTGAATAGTGGTTTATGCTGATGAGAGCAGCCTTGAAGGTGCACAGGGATATTTATTTGTTTTATTTTTTCCAAAAAAAAGCTGTTTAAATTCCCAGCCATTAGCAGAACATGTTTTTTGCTTCTGTAGAGGGTTTACAAATAAATAAGTTCTTTTCAGAATCCCCGTCCTTGTCGATCATCTGCGGTTTGGGACTTCTCTCCCTTTTCCCTCTCAAGCATTGCCAGGAAATCAAAGCTGGCTCTGTCTTTATCTACCCCTGGACAAGAAAGTTTATTTTCTTTATTTTTTTATGCATTGCTGTAAGTTGATATTAGTTTTGAATATTTTCATCTTCTTCCATCCCGTTTCGAACTTTTTTCTGCAGCCTCCATGGCTGCCCTTCCAATGGACTTATAAATCCATGGGATCTTCTGAAGTTTTTTTAGTTTAAAAAGAGAAAGAGGAAAAAGTTGTGATTTAGATGTGTTTAAACACAGCTAGAAAAGTCTGATTTTAGAAAATTTGGGGCGTCTGCTTTTGAAAAAATAGGTGTTTTAAAGGGAATTCCAGCTAGATGTCTGAAAGGGGGAGAATTGCCATTCCTCTTTTTATTTTCTTATATATGTTTGACTCAGTTCATAAATAGAGGTTCAAATACACATATGAGAGAGTTGTATGTATAACTCATATATATATATATGAGGGAGAATTCCACATATAAATTTATGGAAATTTAACACCAGAGGAGGTTGTAGCCTATAATAATTCGATCCAAATTGTTCAGTGCTCTGGACAATTTTTTCTGGTTGTGTTTTCAAATTATCCTTGAAAGCAGAGTTGGTTTGAAGAGGAAATGGTCACTGTCCTGTCCAGGAATAAAGCCCTGGGAAATGTGGGAATGATTTCCTAATAAGCAATTCCACAGTGACCTGAGCAGATTTTGGTGGAACATTCAGTAGCTCCAGGAAGCACAGTCACTTCCTTACGGATTTCTAAAAGATGGATGATGATGGGCACCTCCAAACCAAGGATGGCTCAGCTCTGACACCGGGGCAAAATTTGGGAGGGGAAAATTTGGGCTGGCACCAACCACAATGAGCCATAAAAGTGTTTTGGGATAATTCTGGCACCGGGGTTGAGGATCTGCTCTAGATTACCATTAATGCTGCTACGGGTGTCCAGAATTTATTCCATGTTTTTTCCTTTCCAAGTTCCCTACCCAGATCCATCTTGGAGTCTGTAATTATTGGCTCTAGAAAAAACTTTGCACTACTATGTTTTAACTAAATTTTTTTTTTTCTGTAATTAAATGATTTAATCCTAATTTTTTGGGATTCTTTTCCAACAGACCTGGATCTGATCAATGTCCTTTTGTGGTTATTCCACTTGTGTTTACCTTTGGGATGCAGAGTGAAGGCAGAAAGACACTGAAATATAGACTCAGAAAATCCTGAGTTGATGAATTTTCTGCACTCGGAGAATGAGTGCAGGTACCAGTGCAAACAAAATTAATTGACTTAAATAATTTGTAATTTGTACAAATAACCAAATAAATGTAGTTTAATAATTTGAAATTTGTAAATATATTTTATTTCTGGACCCCTATCTGTATCACTTCCAGTGGAACCTTTCCTCTTTCCCCCATATACAAACACCTTTTTAAACATAGTATATATTTCATTTAATAAGAAAATCTTACTTTTCTTCACCCCAAAGGCCTCCTCTGTGGGATATCCTTTGGTGAGACAGGAAGCCAGAACTCAACCTGGATTCATGGTATGGAACGGCAAAAATCACTTCAAATCCACCAAATAATTTTGTTTAGAGAGTTGCTGAGTGTGTTTTATTGCCAGGCATCATTCCCCATTATCCTGGAAATGCCCAGGAGTGGAGTTTGTTCCCCTCCCTGCCCCAAGCTGACATTGACTGAAACCCTTCCATGAGGGGAGTTTATAACAAGAGGAATGAGGTTGTTGCTCTCTGTTCAAACACATCCCCCTTCATTTCCTCTAATTTTATGCAATGTAAATAAATCCTCCGTGGGGCTGGGAGGCTACTGGAAAGCTCGGAATGCCGCTCATGTGGTCTAAATAAGGCACTCCCAAAAAAAGCCATGCCTGGAGGCTGAGGAAGGGAACTGTCAGTCGGGGAGGAGAAAGGTCGAGGGGTGCAAGTGGGCTTTTTCCTGCAGTTGTCCGAGGGGACAAACAGCAGGGGAAGAAATGCTCTGCTCAAATCAAACAAAGCAGAAGGAGGAAGAAAATCAATCTGGTGGATCGCAGGTTCGGCCAAACCCAACTGCTCCCTGAAACAGAGGGGCTTCGCTGAACTGGAGCGGGGCTTTTCTCTGCTGGAACTCCTGTTTTTCGTGCTCCTGCTGCCCTCCAAGAGCACAAAACCATGGTCCGAAGAGATTTGTTGCCCACACCAACTCAGAAACTGTTGAAAATGGAGCTAGAGACTGCTTTCAGAGTATTCAACCTGTTCCTTTCACTCCTAAATAGCTGTAAAACCTCCCTACAAACAAGAATAGGCAGTTTAAAGTGTCCTACTTGCAACCACAGTAAAAATCAACTGTGCTCAAAACAGCAAAGATGTTTTCATTCAATCTGATGCCCTTCAAGTCCAAAATTCAGCCCTCGGAGTCTCCCTTTGTCCATAGAACTGGTTCAGACACCCAGATTTGGGGACACGGGATATGTGCCAGCTTTCCTCAGTTATAATCTGGTCTCCAGTTGAAGGGCAAAATAAGAATAAATGAAGCCCCAGGAATTGGAGAGAAGTTACTCACAGGAATATTTCCCCCATCACAAAAAAGCCTTCCCCTCATGCACTCAAACTGGCAAAATTAAGCTCAAAAAGATTAAAGGAATTTAAAGATGTCAAACAAAAGGTTTCACCCAGCAGAACGGTGTCTCTTCTCTATTCCCAATTCATTTAATGTAAGGCACAGCCTGCCTTTAATTTTAGTTTTTTTGGCCGGCTGCAAGAATTTTAAAGAGCTCCTAATGATCCCTAAATCACAGATAACTGAGGCTCGAAACCCCCAGCTCTGCTCTCCTCATAATGTCATCCCTTGCCAGCTCTCTGTCGGGAGTGATTTTCAGTCAATTTGATCTTCAATAAATAACAGCCTGGGTAAACAGGTGAACTCACAGCAGAATAATCCTCCCAGCCCTGCCCCAGCCCTCCCAGCCCCAGGGCCAGCAGGAGGGACACTTATGGGATTGGCAGCCCCTCCAACGGGGTCCGCTGCACTTTTTCAAGGGCTTAAATAGCCCTCAAGTGTGATTTTATCCTCTAAAACATCCTAAAATATGACCACATCCTAAATGCATTAAAGATTGTTCCAGGGCCCCTGTGGTTAAATGGAAGAACCAATATCCTCGAGTAGCTCTACAAATAGGAAAAGAAAACGACATCAAATGTATTGCTGGTGAATAAAGGGATGGGGATATTTTACTTGGGTTTGAGGGAAGAATAGGGGATGTCTTGCCAATATTCAGGTTAATTTCTTGCTGTGGTTTGGGGCAGAAAAAGGATAATGAGGGCTGATCAAAATGAGCCAGAAAGGATCATGCAACGCCTTAATTCCTGAGACTCTTGAGGAACGAGACAGACAGATAAATAGCCAGACTCCTGCTTCCCTGAAGGCTGCTCTTCGTCAAATTTACACCAAGATTTTTATCTGACGAGAACTTAAATTGTCCTTAAATTTTCCCTCGCTGCAGATTCCACCCTGAGGAACATTTGCTGTTATTTCCTTGGAGTATCCCACTAAAATAACTCATTTTTCCCTAATAGCTCTGCTGACTCGAGGTCCATCCTGGAGCACATTGGAGTTCCAGAGTAGTTCTCGTGGAGAGAAAAGATTAATAGAGGCAGTTGATGCTTTCAGACAGGTTCAGCTGACTTAAAATCAGATACAGAGAGAAGTTTTTATAGACTCATTCTTTTCTCTAGATATTCCTTTAGTGTAAATACAATTTCACCTCGTTTTCAACTTCATGTCGTTGCATTCCACTTTAATGTCATTGCATTTGACATGAAGAGCTGGTTCTCATTAGGGTTTTATGAAACTAATCAGCCCAGCCAGGTAAAATCCAGTCCAAAGGAACAAACTGGGCCTGTCTGTCTGGAGGACTCGCTGGACTCTCTGCTCTGTCAAACCCTATAGGATGTCAAACCCTCCAGAGCGGCTGAGTGAAACCAGATGTGCTCAGACCTCGTCCAGCGCTCCCTTCCACGTGGATGGAGCAGGTGTTTGGTGATCATCAGAGCTAAAGCTGGAAAACCTGGCCTGGCTTTGCCTTCTCAGAGCCTTCCAGACGATGTGCCTGAAGAAGAAAATGAGGCTGGTTCCCACTCAGCGCGCGAGGGCTGTGGGTCTCACTTCACTCGCCTTCCCACCTCATATTCCTTTCACGACTTTTCCCCTTTTTGGGCTGAGGCCCAGCAATTTGCTGAGCAAGGCATCCAACCCAGCAGTGGGACACAGTCCAGTGCGGTGGGTGGTTGCAGAGTACCGGGGAGAAATTTGAACTGGCCTAGTTACTGTAAGATTCCTAAAGCCAGTTATAAAACCAGTCTTTTTCATGTGTTAAAATTCGTTGCCTAATTTTGTCAGAAATTCTGAAGTTTGCCACGGTTTCATCAGCTCCTAAGTTTGATTTTGCTGGTCTCACCCTGTGAGTTGAAAATTTAGTTTATCAAGTTCTTTTCGATCTGCCCTCTAATTGCCATTCCTGAGCTGTGCAGCACATCTGAACTCTCTGGAATCCTTCTTGGGCAGAGAACCAGAAGATTTGACATCCATTGGAAAAAGAAATTTGTGTTCTTGAGTTTATCCTGGGCTGGAATTGTTCAGCAGGAGAAAATCACAAAGTTAACAAAGGTAGAATAACCGTAACAGTAATAATTCATCCCTGTATCATGAATTCAGTTCTAAACCACAGTTCTTTGAAGGATTTTGTAAAAAATTTAACTGGCTTCAACTCTTTCTAGGAGTTATTTGCAGGGTATTACTGCATGTAATACTGAAATACACCTGAAGGAGTGGTTAGTCAGGCAAAATATGGTGTTGGACATCAAATACATGACAGAAAATTAATATATAGCGGAATTCAAATTAGATTGGCAAAAGAATAAATCGATTTCTTTACACAGACTTGCTCTTTCAAACCTGAGGCATTGATTTTCTTGTTGGTTTCACTGGAGATGGATGTAGAGGTGATCATTTTCTACTAAAAATAATCAAGGATTTTTGAAATCTCATTAAAACTTTCACTTTTCACCACAGAGAGGTGGCTTTTCCATGAAGAGAAAGTCTCTTTTTTGCTCTTATTTTGCAGCGTGGCATCTTCTTTTCTGACTTAAAAAAGCAACTGTTCTGGAAACTTAAAACTCCTGCCCTTTCCTGCAAAAGGAAACGATTCTGCTCTGATTTCCATCCCCCAAATTAATCCCAGATTAATTCATCCTGAGGTGCCACAACTTGCTGGGGTTGTCAGCAAAGAGGAGGAGGAAAAGGAGCGCTTGGAGCACGTTCGGTTCACAGCAGAGCATCCTCCCCCTGTGCTTTCCCTTCCATCCCTGTATTCCTTACCCAGCTCCTGGATCCTGCTCCCGCAGCTCCCTTGGCTCTTTTGTGGCCAAGGAATGGGTTTCAACATCAGGATAGGCAGGAACAGGCTGGAAACTCGAGCCGGATGCCAGGATTTATCTCCTTGCCCAGCTGATGAGATGTTGGGGAGGTGTGGAGCTTGGGGAGAGGGAGTTTAATGTCGGCCATTGAAAACAGAAGAAATACAAATTAAAAAGTCGCTTTTTCTGGTTTTTATTCACCCCTTCTCTTAAGGAAAGGGGTTTGTTCAAAGAGCCAGCACTGCCCCAGATAAGAGAACAATCATTTGTTAACAGATATTCTACCGTGGTAAAAATAATTGGGGGTTGTTTGGGGTTTTTTTTATTATTCCAGTAATACCTTTGCTCCCTGTTGTTCTCCAGCCTGGCTCCTTCCAGGAAAATGTAACACAATCATCCCATGTTTCTTAATTCCTTGCCATAGCAATGAGCCCTGAGTCAGGCTCCTACTGAGCCCTTCAGATGATGTTTAGCAGTGTCAGCTTTGCTTTCTGCATAACTTTAACTCAAGAGCCCAGGTTTGGGCTGAGTTGAGACAATTGCCTTACGATTTGGAATACAGCAAAACCCAAAAACTGAATAATCCATTAAATATCTGTACTTTTTCTCAGTGCTCTTCGTTTCTGCTGTTTCCTCTCTTGCAGCACCAGGTTGGAACCCATTTCCTCCAGCTTCTCCTCCCTCCCTGAACCCTGTGGGGCGAAGGGATGAGGTTTTCCATCCTCAGGAGGCACAAAGCCCAGTGCTGACCGGGCAGCTCCTCAGTTACTGGGAGCTAAATCCCGCTTTGTTCCCAGCTCTGGATGCGGCCCCAGCTGGTGCCGTGCCCACCCATCCTGGCATCCTCAGGAGCAGGGAATGTGTGTGGCCAGGGCACAGGGAACGCCGTGTCTGGCACGGGAACAGCTCCTGGGGGACCCAAAAGAGGCAGGTGCATCTCAGCTCCCCCCAAAAGCCGGACAAAGAGTTTCCTCCTGCACCTTCACCCTCAGCCTGGCCTTTGGAATAGCTTTGGTTGGGCTGGAGCTCTGCACCTCGGCTGATTTTTCGTGGAGAACAAAAGCCTCTCCTGTGGGCTCTTCATCCCCAAAACAAGAGATTTATGCTCCTTTTCATGGCTCAGGACCCCCTACTGAGGAAATATCCACTCTGTGGATGAGAAGTGCTGGAAATGTTGCTGGAATAATCAAAGACACCTGTCGCTGGGAGAAACTGTTTTCTACTTAAAGCCCAGCTTTTGCTAATAGAGATACAGGGGATCATCAGAGCTGAGGGTTTCATTTTCCTCCTTGTGGGCAGGGTTTGTGTTCGCTTTCCGCTCGTTCAGAAATAGTTCCACCGCTTTGCTGGAAGTGGGGAGAAAAATGTGATTTTAAAATGCTACAGCGGCTCCCTCCCCTCAGGCGTTCGCCAATATTTGCCCCTCAAATAAAAGTTTAGGAGGATTTGGAGGAAATGAAACATTCAGGAGATTTAGCCAAAGGTCTCCCTTCTCCTAAGTCATAAATCCTGTTTGTGGAAGGGTCTCCCAGCCAAATTTGCCCAATTTCCCCATTTGGAGCTACTGGATCCCACTCTATTTTTGGCTAATTCCTCTGATAACAGCTAGAACTCCACATGTCCTGGCGATCCAACTCAAAGCTGCATTTTGCTGTTTTTTAAGAGACTGCCTGAAAATTCCTTCTTTGCCGATCTGGATTTCCAGCAGCTCTTTGATTTGCTGCTGTGCTGCTCATTCCTCTCCTCAATGGCTTCACACGCTCTTGATTTTCATCCTCCCTGCCGCAGAAATCTGCTCATCTGGCTGATGGGAGACTTCCAAAACCCTGCACCGAGGCTTCCTCCTTCCCTTCCAAAAGACTTCAGCAATCTCCTCTCTTTTTTTTTTTTCTTCTTTTTCTCCTTGTTTTTTCTCCTTTCCTTACATCATCCTCGTGGCTCTCAGCCTTTCCCTCCTGATTCATTATGTAACCATGAATCTCTCTTCAAACACGGCACATCTGGGGACGGGGGGAGAAGGGGGTAATGGCTCTAACATATGGCAGGGTTATTTTGGTATTATCATTGCAACTTCCTTCTCTTTCTCCCGCTTCCCTTTTGGCACTGCAGATGACAGGGACTGGCTGAGGGAAATGTTTCCTTCCAGCTCTCTCCAGAGGATTAAAAGGAGGCTTTTTCCAATCGGCAAAATGGAGAGGCCACAACTGAGGGCGTGTTCGAAACGCACAAAATATCAAGTGATGCCATAATTTTTGGTGTCGATATCCTGGAATTCCCTGCCCTGTACTCCCTAGAGGTCAGGAAAAGAGGTGTTCCAGTGCCATCAGCACCGCTTGGAGCCACCACCATGGAGCCAAGTCCACCAGGACCAGCTCCAAGGAAACATCCTTTAATAAACGAGGGAATGCTGAGATGGAAAATCCCCTAACCCTGAAGTCCTGGAGTATTTTGGGGTTGGATTCCGTCCTGTAAGAACAGGAACACACCAGGGGTTCTGTGTGGATTCCTCCACGCCAATCCCATGAAAAATTGTCTGGATGAATCCTGAAGACGACTCGGATTAGGAGTCACAGCAAATAAACTTTGCTACCTAAGGAATTCTCACTGCTGACATCCAATAATTTTTCTGCTGGTGGGATCTGAGATATTCCTTAACACAGCTCAACCCCCAAACCTGGGTGTGAGTCTGATGTCCAGTGGCCCTGGAGATCATTTGGCAATCCGAGATCACATCCAGCGGCCCAGGAGGAGAAAGGAAAAAGGGTAAACTCAGCATTTCCACCCTGGGCTTGCAGGGAGTGGTCTCTGCTCCAATAAATGGTGTTAGAGGTGGTGTGGAGTTATTTACACCCACCAGGATGGCAAAAGGGTGTCTGGTAGATGGACAGGCATGAAATGCTGCTCTCAGCAGCATTACTGCTCTTCAAGATTAATAGTTCGAGATTAATAAGCTCTTTTATCCTATTTTCATCTTATAAATTGCCAGGAATCTTGTTTGGAGATTATTGTAACACAAATATGCAAAAGAAGCACTAAATGCACCTCATTTCTCCCTCTTCTGTCTTCTCATTGCTACCTTTGTTATTTATCTGGGATATTTGCCATAAAACCGGTGGTTACTCCCCCTCAGGGCCCCGTCTTCTCCTCCCATCCTGTCTATCCCGCTGCAGGGATGAGTATTTTGTTGAATTTATGAGGCTGGAATCATTTTGGGAAGAGCGGTTCCATCGATCCAAGTTCCAGATGAGGAAGGAAAGAGTCTGCGAATGAGCACTTTCTCCTTGTCCCTCACTCTCACAGGGAAGCAAAGGAGATTGAGATCCTGAGTATCCCTGGAATCCGTGTCTACATCCCCTTTTTTCCCCCCAAAACAGGGACTGTGTGCCACAAGACATAAAGTTCAGTGAATAATTCAGACAGAAATTCACATTAAAGGAGTTGTCTGAGTTCCTGTTCATGAATTACCCATGAGCAGATGTTGATTCCCTAAATGTCCTCATTACTAGAGAGGGTTGATGAGATAATTCTTGCAAATTCTTTGGCTTTCTCCTTGTTCGGAACTCAGGTTCTTGTTAGCATCTAACATTAAAAATTCAACTATTTTAACTTCGTGCAGAAATCATGATTTCTGTTTGGAAGTTTTCAGTCTCCAGGAAGAATATCTAACAAGTATGGATCCACATTTTCAATTAAAGGATTGGATGAATGATTTCCTGTCTTATTTCCATCCATGAGATGTTACAATGCCCTTCCTGAATCCCTTTGCTGATACATCCCGTGCTGCTGTCCCACAGGAGGTTCTGCTCTGAATTACACTCAACCTGGAGGTATTACTGGAAGGGACATTCCATTCCATTCCATTCCATTCCATTCCATTCCATTCCATTCCATTCCATTCCATTCCATTCTATCCCATCCCATCCCATCCCATCCCATCCCATCCCACTCCATCCCATCCCATTCCACCTCATTCCTGCAAACCAAATGCCAAGGCAGCTTAAAACAAAAGTGCCATTCTAATTCAATCCTATTCAAAATAAATAAATTTAAAAGACCGTTCAAAAGGCCCCAAAATCTGTTTAAGCAAACTCTCACAAAACGTCCATAAACTCGACAGCTGGGTGGAAACTATTCCCATCTTTCAGGTGAGTTCCAGAGTTTGTCCCAGAGGGAGGAGATCCTGCCAGCCTCTGTTAAAAAACTGTGAATAAAATCATTGAGTTTCTTTATTTCAAAATTCAGCTTTTGGAATACAGCAAGATTTGCTTCATTTTATTGTGCTTGAAACAGCTACAACTGGTTTATGGTGAGGTGGTTAATTAGGGGTTGTAACAACGGCACTTTCGGCCTGTTTGAGATCACAGAACTTGACCCACCAGGACTTTTGGGCCTCACTGGGTTATTAATTTGCCACATGGCTTAAAAAACAAGAAGGGCTGTCTCTTTCCCTGCAGATCATGGTTTAGGGAGTCTCTGTGAAGTTCTTTCAGGATGAGCAGCTAAAGCTTGACAGAAGAGCAAATTTGAGTTTAATTCCAAAATTAAACCTTGAATTGTCCACGGCGTTCCCTGCAGGCAGCACTGCCTTCCTTGCAAAGCCTCATAAATAGGAATGCAGCAAAGAAAGAGGCTGATAAATTAGCCAGAGATCCATGAGGAGAAAGGCAGCCAGAGCCCAAGCCCTCCAAGACATATGTCTTTATTTACCCAAACATAAATCAAACTCAACAGGAACTCGTGCGAGTAAATCGGATCCCGTTTGTATGTTTTTCCTGACACATAAATCTGGCTGGAGCGGAATGGCATGAAAAATAGAGGAACCAAACCCCCACAGGGACTCATCTTTCATGGAATCTGGACTGATCACTTACCCTGCTGGGCCGGGCTCTGGTGCTCCGGGGAATCCCGAGGTCACCGGAGGCAGCGGGAACTGTGTTTGAGGGGTTTCTGTGCTGGGGGAACGTGAGTTGGATGTGGACTTCTGTGTGCTACCGTGCATCCAACCTTTAGGGATGTTATTTCCTATTTATATTTTGCCTCTTCCAAGGCTCTGAAGGAAAAGCCAGCAGCTGTTCAGGTGTCAAACAGCTAAACACAACACAGGGGATCCAACGAGAGCAAAGCCAACGGGTGAATTAATCACCAAATGAGGCCAAGGAGCCTGGTGGGTCAAGTTCCATGACCTCAACAGAAAAATAAACCACTTTCAGGTGGGCCTGTGCATGAATCTCCCTGTGCTGCTGCCTAGCAAGGACCCTGCTGTCCTCCAAGAGGTGGGAAAGCATCCCTTGGGATGGGACAGGAGTGGCTTCAGTCTCCTGGGTTGGCAGTTCCATCACTTCCCACCATTCCGGCTGATGGAATTCTCCCAGGGAGCTGTGAAATGCTGAGGTGGATCAGTTCTTTGGGAACAGTGCAGGAGTCTCCCCTGTGCTGCATCTCCGTGAAATATTAACCACGGAAGGCTTTCGCAGCCAGATCCATGAGGCGTTTCCAGGAGGGAAAAATTCCCTCGTTCTTAGCCCTGTTTTGCTGCCCAAGCTGCTGAGACTGCGAATTTCACCATCCTAGAACCTGAAGAAACCTTAGGTGAATCCAGCCTCACTCTCAGGAATGTTATCTTTGCAATTTTGGCAACCACGAGGTATTTTCATAGAGATTCCTCTTGCTTGTGCTAAAATAGAGCAAGATGGAACATGAGAGAGGGTCTTGCTCCCCTGGCTGATGAAGTCTGCTTTGAAAAAAAAAACTAAAAAAAATATGGATCATGCAAAATATTATTAATGATCAAATCTGCAGTTTTCGCTAAGCCAGAACATTACTCAAGGTCGTATCCCCTGAAATCCTCCTCTGACTGATGGAGTGGTTTCTCCCAGTTTAAACGCAGTCACAATATTATCCCTGATGGCAACTGGCAACATGGATGTTTTTGCAGTTGGTGTTGGGAAAGCATTCCCAAGAGTGGCAGATCACTTTCCACCGTGGAAAAACAAATTCCACCCGCGCTGCCATCGGCCCCAGCTCCACTCACCTTTTCCAAACAGTACATTCAGGAGGAAATCCTGATGATGTTAAAGCTGCTTGTGCTGAAAGCCTGGCTACCTTAATTGGTCCTGTCCCCTTGATCGATGGCATTTTCTTGGTCAGGGTTTTCCTGTGCTGAGCACCCATTAATTCCCTCTCCAGCGAGGCCTTCCTGGTGCTGGATCAAACCTCTTAAACCTCTCTGGGAGGGATGGAAAATCAGGGAGAAGATCCACGGGGAGCCACAAAACAAGGGGTTCCCTGTGGTGTTTTAAGGAGTACCTGAGCAGGCTGCAAGGGGTTGGGAGTGGAGAGCGGATTTAAAACCAGGAGCAGCGGGTTGGCAGAGTTACCTGGAATGATCACACACATTAAATGTTGATGCTGAGTGTCCCATAAAGACCCTGATCTACGGCAGGAGCAGCTCAGCAGTGGCTCCTGCAGAGCAGGGCAGCCTGGAGGGGAGCTGGGAGTTGCCTTGGGTAAGGAAAGAAAAGCTGCAGAGACAAGGGAGGGAAGGAGATAAAAACCAGGCTGAGGTTTTAATCCTGACGCCACCGGAGCTCACGGCTGAGCTCCTCTCAGCTGCGCAGGGCTGGGCACAGCGCTCAGGTGACAGTTTTGGTGGCTTAGCAAAGGAGCCACCGGGAAGAACAAACCCTGCATTATTCCTGGGTTTGAGTGGTGCCCATGTGCTGTTGCAGTGCAACATCCAGGGATTTATGGCAAAGGTTGGATTTGCCACCAACACCCAGCTGGCAACTTCAGCAAATTTTCAAACTGTGCCACATTGCTCCACCAGGTGAGTCTGCCACAGCTTTAGAAAGCTGTTGTTTAATTCTTCTGGGGGAAAAAACCTCTCAGTGACAACAAAATCCCTCTCCAAAACCAGATGATGTGGAGAACAAGACGTTCTGAAGCGATGGGGTTGTGTTGTGTTTCCTGGCACTGCGCAGGGCCTGTGACCGGGTCCCTTCCCTCTCCTGTCACCAGCTCAGGAGGCAAAGTGGGGACCAGGGACTGACGTTTTCCATCCCCCTGCTGCAGTTCTGAGCCTGGGCTCAGTCCTGGGACAACACTTTGACAACAAAACCGTGGAAAATCATTCCATCCAAAAGGCCTCTGATGAAATAGAACCCTGACACTTGTTCTCAGCAGTCCCTTTGTTTTGGGTCTCCGGGCCAAAGATGCAGCTCTTATTTGCAGGATGTGCATCTGGAAAAGTCAGAATTACATCCATTAAACCTTTGTCAGTAGTTTTAAGGTTATTTTAGACAATTTATTGTGAGTCTGCTTCCAGACAGCTGTGAGTGAGTGTGCCACAGAAAGCCACACAGCCACGGCTGGGCTGATTTAACAAGATAAAAACTCTTATCAGGCTGACCTGACACTTTCACACAGCCCATGGGTTGGAGCTGAACCCGGTTCTGTTTATCCTGTGCTGATTAAATACTCTCTGCTTCTGAGATTTGTCCAGCTCTTAAAAATCCATCTTGTCACCCTAAAAGTTGTTGTGGGGGCACCCACATCCCTGGATTCAGACATTTCCAGTTCTGCCATCAGTCATCCTGGGCTCCTGTTATCAGGAGGGGAGGGAAATCCTCTGGAGAGGGATTCATCCCATGGTAACGTCGGTGTCTGAGAAGGGGGGATGGCTGGATCTTGGGAAGGGATCATTTCTCTGCCTGTCCAGCCAAATTATTGCACTGGAACTGAGCTTCTCCACGTGCCAGGACCTGCTGCACACCCACCCAACCTCCTGGTGCCGTTCTTCAGGAAAAGTGGGCATCTGTCAGGAGATAAACACGGAAAATAATCCAAATTCACCCATGGCTGCGAAGGACTTTTCATATTTCTCTGTCTGCTTATCTCTGTTACCTCGGATAAATTAGGTCAACCAGGGAATGCGGCCCATGTGCTAAAACCATCAGGGGATGATGTCATGGCCAAAACGAGTCCTCTTTGAGGAGTTTAAAAGGTAATTGAAAGGTTATTTTTTTTAGAAGTTCACTGCATTTTTTTTTCTAATGGGAAGTAAATGAGATTCAGGTCACATTGAGGCAAGCTCGGGGTGAAGTCATAGGGTGAAGAGAGGGAAGATGGAGTTGAAGATTAATTTGATTAGGATTTCTTAAGATAATATTTGATTTTATGAGGGGTTTAAAAGCGGCAAGGTCCATTTACTAAATCTGAGCTGTTCATCAATTTTTTTTTCAGGCTGCACAGAGAGGTGCAGAGCTTTGCTGGGAGTGAGACGGTCACAAGTGGAGAAAAATTAACACCAGTTACAGTAAGGATCTGGAAACTGTTAACAGAAAAATTGGGTTTGATTAAAGGCAGAGTTGAAGATTTTCTGATTTTCCCTTGAATTCCCGAATTTTTGTGACACACAAGCTGCAAAGTTTTACCTCAGGTGAACGCTGCAAGTTTTAATTCTATTGCAACAAATAAACTGAAAAATCCAGAGGAAGGAAACAATTCCTTGTCATTCTTCTGGTTTCCAAAAAAAGCTCCTGGAGGCAGAGATTTGTCTCTTGTTGCTCACAAATAAACTTAAAACTTTGTAATTGACTGAAGCAGGAAATAATGTGGATTCAAAGGATGAAATCCCAGCATGAGCGGGCACCAATTCCTTCCAGAATAACATGCAAGGAAGCGGGACAAGATCCAGCTCCCAGCCCCTGACTGAGGGTGCAGGACAGTGGAAATCTCCTTGTGCAAAAGGGAATTCTGAAATACAGAAACTCTCCTGGGCTAACAGAGAATAATTGTTTTGGTTCTGAGGACACAGAATTCTGCAGGCTGTCCCAGCTCTGGGCAATCCATCAGTGTCACCCAAATTCGAGGATGTGGAAAAAAAGGAGGGAAAAAAACCCCTCTATTTTTCTGGTTGCAGTTTCTCAGTGCATCCCCAGAGGTGGCAGGGCCATTAAATACCCATCACAGCGGCACAGCAGCCCGGGAATGTGTTTGGGCAGGAATTTGGAGGGTCACAACACCTTCCCTGGTGGCTGGCAGGGAGTCCTGGGTGCCAGGAGTGGGGATTTTCTACTTTAAAGCCGTGACAAGGGATCATCAGCTGGGGAGGAACCTGCAGGAACAAGAACTGCTCCTGGCTCCGAGGACAATTTGTGCCTCTTGCAGCCTCCAAGGGCTTTCTTGAGGAAACAAAGGCAAACAAGGGTTTTCCAAGGGGATAAATAGGGAAAATTCGAAAGGGAAAAGAAACTGAGTGAACCTCCCTAAAATGAGATTGGTTTCTTTCCCTACAGAGAATTCTGAAGCAGGGTGATGCACACGCCAAAAAGGCTGAGGGGGATTTAAATCCAGAGGATTTTGTGCTCTTGTTACCGCTTATTTGTGACCCCCCACCCTGCTGGATGTGCTGACAGGGCTGTGACCCCCAGCCTGCGCTTGCCCCCCGTTCTCTTCCAGCAGGAATATTCCTGGTCACTGAGCCAGCTGCTGCTCACTCCCGCTTTTCCCCGGCCTTTGGCCACCAGCCCAGCCCCGACGTCATTCCGCAGTCACACGGACGTTATTTTCCTTCCGCTCTTCCAGGAGCTTTCCTTGCCCTGCCACCTTATCAAAGGCTCAGTATTTAACCAGCTTAGGCTTGATCCAGCTTGTTTGGGAAGGCTTGGCCCCAGCCCATCCCTGCAGGAGGCTCAGCAGCTCCGGGGAGCTACAAACCCCAGGCTGGGGCTGGGATCTCCTCCAGCAGCACTGGATCCAGAATTTACATGTCCGGAGCCTATGGACAACCCGCTGGAATACTGGGATTCATCCCCAAACTCTCCGTGCCATGGCCCCACCAGCCTCACAGGGAAGGATTTGTTCCCAATATCCCATCCAAGCTGAATCTCTGTCAGTTTGAAGCCATTCCCCTCGTCCTGGCACTGCCTGTCCCTATAAAATCCCTCTTCCCATCTTTCTTTCAGGCCCTGGAAGGCCACAGTTGGCTCACCCCAAACCCTTCTCTTCTCCAGGCTGAATTTTCGCTGTTTTGATCTCCTCAGATGAGTTTGAATTCCCCATCCTCTGCTACTTGCACACCTCATCAATGTGAATAACAATGCAATTAGTAAGGAAATGTTTCTTTTTTGGAGGTGCACAGGGATATCATCTGTGAAAAGAAGGAACTTGGAGCTCCATCTCCCAAACCAGGAGCTGCATTCCTAAAGAACCAATTTGTGTTAATTGTCCCTCACCCAGAGCACCGAGGAGCACCTGAATGTGGAGGGAACAGCACTTTTCTCTCAGTAGCAGGTAAGAAAAATCCCCCCCAAATCAATTTATAGCATATTTTTCTTCAATCCGTGATGGTCCAAGTAGGCTTGGTCCAGATTTCACTTAGGGTTGGGAAGGGAGTTCAGGAAAACAGCTGGATCTCTCCAGATTAAACATGGGTGGAAGTCTGTGCAATGAATTGAGTTGGCCCTGGGACGATTTTGCTCATCCTCGCTTCTGTGAAAATATTTGCAGTGTGACTTTGGGGCCAAGCGAGCGCCGCCTCTGTTTGTCGAGGACCGCGAGGAATGTTTGGAGGGGAACTTCGGAGAACGTCTCCGAGTGATGTGGATTAGCGGCTGCCTGTGTCAGTTCAGCCTCGCCATAATTAAATACCAGCAGCAATTAGCAAACAACAACCAGAAAGTGAACTCAGATTGAAAATGCCTTCAGAGAAAGAGCAGCTGCCACGAGGATTTATAACGCTGGGGAAGTGAAAATCATCCTGAGGGCTTCTATCTCTTTTCCTCCACCTCCAAAGTCCTGGAAAGCTCCGTGGCCTCCCAGGATTTCTCCTGCGGGAGCCTATGGTGGAAATCGGGACTGATCAGCTCTAAACTTCTGCTTGTGCAACCTGATTCCCGTATTTAGGTGCTCAGGGAGCCCAGAAATTGTTTGGTGGCTGTTGTCACTGAGAGAATCCCTGGAGCATCTGCTGCCCAAGGAACTGAGATGCTCAGGGGCTCTTTCCCACCTGGATTTGGCTCCCAGGAGAGCTGCAGGCGGCACTGAAGGATTTATTCTCATGCCTGGGCAGTGCTTTTCTTGCTGTTCTTGTTCTTTGAGGGCAGAAATGCAGGGACGTGGGGGAATGAAACCAGCAAAAAAAAAGGTAGGAAGGTGGAATGGAAAAGAAAAGAAAAGAATAACTGGAATCCATGATTTGTGAAACAGCACAATGAGAGACAGAAATAAAGGGGCCTGGGGTTCTGTAAGATTGTCTGAATTCACTGGAGGAGCAACACAAGCTCTGTGGCTCTGGACACGATATTCCCTCAGCTTTTGATGTCCCTTCCAGGGCCTGGCGCGTGGATTTGTCAGGCTGACAGCACTGGCAGGCTTGGCAGAGGGATTCTTTTATCTGCGAGCCAGGTAGGGCACAGGCAAGTGCCCAAGTCTGCCGTGCTCTCCTGCCAAGGTTTTCCCTTCCCAGCCGAAGGCACCGGGGGCAGAGGGCGCGGGGAGCTCGGCCTTTGTGTTTGCTCCGCTCCGTGGCACAGACGCACAAAGGTGCCAGTGATGTGCGAGGGTTACGGGAAGGTCTGAGCCTTTGTTTGCTGCAGGAGGAGCGGAGGAGATCCAAGGAAGGGCATTAAAGCAGCCCAGGCTGGGAAAGCGGAGGGCAGGGAACGTCTGGGGAGGGTTTTGTGCCGTCTCCTCACCCCAGACACCCACCTGGGGTAGAAAAACGTCTGAAAGCAAAAATAAAGTCTCTGCCTGGCCTCTTTAGTGACATACCAGAGCAATTCTCCATCTTCTGTCCTGTCTTCCCCAAAGGGGCACCCCCTGAGCCTTCCCATCAGTGGGGTGTGAGGGAAGGGAAGGGAAGGGAAAGGGGAAAGGGGAAAGGGGAAGGGAGAAGAAAGAAGGGGAANGAAAGGAAAGGAAAGGAAAGGAAAGGAAAGGAAAGGAAAGGAAAGGAAAGGAAAGGAAAGGAAAGGAAAGGAAAGGAAAGGAAAGGAAAGGAAAGGAAAGGAAAGGAAAGGAAAGGAAAGGAAAGGAAAGGAAAGGAAAGGAAAGGAAAGGAAAGGAAAGGAAAGGAAAGGAAAGGAAAGGAAAGGAAAGGAAAGGAAAGGAAAGGAAAGGAAAGGAAAGGAAAGGAAAGGAAAGGATCCTCCTGCTGCCCCACAGCTCTCCCTGCAAGGAGAGGAACGCCTGGTGCAGGGACAATCTCTGGATTTATCTGGTTAACGCCAGGGAAGGCAGATCCCGTCCCCAGGGAGGATTCGTGTCCCGGGAAGGGACAGCCAGGCAGGATCAGCTCTGTGCCAGCTCCCAGCCAGGCCCGGGATGAGGGACAGCTCCAGACTGAGCACAGCACTGAGGTAAAGCTGAGCCTGGACTTAATCCCAGCACTGTGGGGGATGAAGACATATCCCAGCATGTCCATGGTGCAGAAAGGAGGTGAAACTCTGTTCCTTCCCTTTCAGGCCAGCATTCCGAGTTATCTAATTCCCATTCAGAGTGAAACACGCATTCCTGTTGTCTGCAAGCTAAAATTCAAGATCTGAAGATATTTGGTGCCACAGCCATTGAAACCCAAGCCTGGTTTTCCCCTGTTGCTCTCTGATGAGGCTGATTAAGATGTAGTGGAGTCGGATTTGGGACGCAGGGTAACACATTCCAGCTCCGCTCGTGAGAAGTGTCTCGGATTTACTCCTGGATCCCAAGAGCTCCCCTCTGACACAGGATACTGCGTTCCCACAGAGCCCTGAAATCCCTGCTGTGCAGCACCGGTGTGTGGCCGGGAGGGTTTGGCCCTGTTGGGCAGCAGATTTCAGCCATGTTCCTCACCCTCCGTGCAGCAGAGGGGTTGGTTTGCAAAAGAGGAGCCGCAGACTCTTCATGTTCTGGGGAAACAGCAAAGCTCAGCCATCAATCAAACCCCAAAATCTCCACCTAAATCTGCTCTCCCTCCACTGCCTCAGTGTGCTGCTAGTCTCTCACGGACAGCCCCAGACAGAAGGGCTGATCTCTGAGAGAAAGGAGCGCCTTCAAACATGAAATATTTCCATCATTTACGGCCCGCGCAATTTTTGGGACTGCCTGCTGTGCCCCGAACCTTCAGCTGGAGCCCCTTTCATGAGCCCATCCATCCCCCCTCTCCTCGGGACAGGCTGGCTCCAGAGAGGAGCTCACACCATCCATTTTAGCACCTGTCCCATTGTCTCTTTTCCCTGGACCACCCAGCTAAAAACACCCTGGAATCCCAAAGATTGCCGTATTTCCACAGTATTTGGTGTTTGGGGTTGTGTTGGGGTTTTTCCTGATACAAATAAACTGTGACAGGCTCACATGGGGAGTGATTGAGTCAAATTAAAGCCGTTTTCATGTTCCAGTATAATCTGGCTGGACTCGTTTACACTAATTAGAACTAATTATGTGCCTGCTAAACTGCTAGGTTTGATTGTGGGAGGTGCAGGGACTGAATCACTTCATGCTTTTCACTTGGAGAGTGCCTCAAATCTACTTTATCTGTGAGGCAAAAGGGCCTGAAAACGATAAAATCTCGATGAGCTCAGACCTTGCAGGTGGGGAAAATCAACTCAGCTTCACTCCAGCCCCACGGAGTTTGGTTGAGTGCTTTGATTTTCGGCGTTTCGGTGCTCAGAGGAGTCTGTAAATTCATTTTGAGCAGGACACAATAAGGGAGATGACAATAAAATGCTGACAATCAGCAGGGAGGGACGCCAGGATTGTGTTTTGTGAGGGCTGAGCAGAGCCCGGGGAGCGGCTCTGTGGGGAGCTGGGACGTTCAGCCAGGAGGAATCATTAATGGGAGACTTTTGTTCTGTTTTCTGTTGGATTCGCCACAAATGAAAGGAGGGCAACGTGCAAACAGCCTCATGTGATGGGATCAGCCAGGCACGGGGGTCCAGCTGCTCCCAGCACAGCCGGATTTTCTGCCCGGAGTTTCCGTGGACTCTGGAGCTCTCTAGACACACAAAACCCCGGAGGTCCCCAACAACTGCTGAGGCACAAGTCACTAAAGGGATGGGAAATATCTTCCAGGAGCCCTTGAGACAAACATCCCCGGGATGCTCTGGAAAAACCAGGTCCTGCGGCCTCAAACATTGGGATAAGCACCAATTTCATGGCCCAAATTCTACCTAAATTTAAATTTCCATCATCGTAATCCCCACGTCTTTAGCCAAGTGTCAGTAAGGGCAGTGAATGTTCAATTTACTTAAATTTCCATCAGTGTAATCCCCAAGTCTTTACTCAAACGACAATAAGGGCAGTTAATATTTAATTTATTTCAAGAGATGAGATGCTCTGGCTTTAAAAACTGGAGTTCTTGGTTCTCCAGACCTTGCTGCCATTCAGCCCCTGATGCCAGAATTGTGTTTTTAATGGCTGGGGGAATTAAATACCTCCAGGATTTTCAGATCCATGCATTCTCACGAGTCCCACAGGGCCATAAATTCCCACACATCTCAGGACTTAACGATAAGGTACAAAATGCAAAACATTCTGGGTTTAAGCTTTTGCCGCCAACAAGTAGAGGAACACCGTAGGGAATAAAAACCAATTTATAAAAGCTGGCTGAGGCAGTTTGAGCTGTTTGGGTGTTGCTGAAGCTTGTTCCTGTCCCGTGGATATGATGCTGGGACTCTTCCCAGGGTGGGATTCGTGTTCATCCCTGAACTGGTGACCGCTGCTGGGGGAGACAGGGCTGCCAGAGCTGCTTGAAGTCACTTGTGAGAAATCAGGGCCTTTTTAATAACTGGCAGGTTTGCCACCAGAAAAAAAGGGGATTTTGTCTTCCTTTGGAGATGGGGGAGGCAGAATGGATAGGAAAAGGGAAATGGGAAATGGGAAACGGGAAAAAAGGGAAAAGGGGAAAAGGGAAAAGGGTGATAAGGGAAGGGAAGGGAAGGGAAGGGAAGGGAAGGGAAGGGAAGGAAAGGAAAGGAAAGGAAAGGAAAGGAAAGGAAAGGAAAGGAAAGGAAAGGAAAGGAAAGGAAAGGAATTTAAAAAAAGACCTAAAAGAGGGGCAGCCCAAGGAAAGGTAAAAGCCGTGTATCTTGTGTATCACACCAGCTCTGGGGGCACTGACTCCGTGCCAGTGCCTTGTTTGCACGGCCATTCCAAAAGGAAAATTCACCAGGCACCTCCCCAGCTGCCCATGGGCATTCCCTGGCTCTCCAGGCTCTGGCACAGCCGGAATGTGGGGATGGCTGAGCCCTCCAGCTCTGCCCAGCTTACCCAGCCCAGGGGCACTGGTTTTAAGCCCTTTTGCTCTCTGTTCCTGAGAATGAGGAATCTGAGTATTGTTCCCTGTGAAAGTGGCTCCTGAAGTGGCTCTGAGCTGTCAGGATGCAGCTCCCAGCTCTCCCTGAATTCCCAGCTTGGCAGTTTGGGCTCTCCAGCTTTTCCAGGCTTTCTGTGGGATGATGTCAGAGCAAGATTTCAGTGAAATCCCAATTGTTTGGCTCGCACTCGGTGCAACATGTGGTCCCTTTTCGCTGCCTGACTGTTTTTATTAGTTCAGCTACATCTTTTTTTGTTAGCTGAGAGGATCTGTGGTTCCTGGGGAGAACTCGCATTCCAGACTGGGATATTTCACTCTGGTTTTAAGTTTGAAATCGAGTTTTATTTTCCCCCTTCCAGCTGATATTAAAAAAGGTTTGCGTTTTGGTGCAAATCTGGATGAAACCATCCAGGTCTTGTCACTAGCACCCCGTTGGAAGCAGGAGTGGAGATTACATTTCTTTGTCCAGCTGGCTGATTGCCCTCCCCTGCCTTATCCATGAATTCGCTGGATCCAAGACAAGAAGGCTCCCATAGAATTTTCCAGCTTTTCAAGCGCAAAAAATCTGCTTCCCCAAGGGAAATCCCGCAGCACCCTCTTGTCGTGCAGCCCCATCCCCTCACCCCTTGACCTGGGGTGACACGAATGTTTGAGGAAGCGAAACCAGGGGGCACAGGATTGTCTGAATGTGAAGATTTTCCTGCCAAAACCCCTTGGGAATTCAGCCAGGGAAGGGAAAAAACGACCCAGCAGGACCTGTGTGGGCAAACAGAGCCAGCAAAGCCCCCCTGGCTGTGGGATGTGAAAGCTCCCCCTCGTCTGGTGCAGTTTTGAGGGGGGAACACGTTCCCTGCGGCCAGAACTTCCATCTGAGCTGGGAACTGTGCGTGGAAGACGAGCCCCGCTCTGATCCCCAGCTGCTCACAGACCCTGCTGCGCCTGACGCGCTGCTCGTGGGTGGGAACGGCTGTTCGGAGACGGAACCTGCCAGCCAGACCGCACCAGATCCCGGGAGAAAAGGGACATGGGTTCAAATCCCTCGTGCAGCTGCTCTCGGCCTGTTCCTGGGGATCACCAGCAGGTTCATCCTCGCCGGCAGCTCCCAGCTCCCTCCCTTTTGGGCTGAAAACGCCTTTTAGATCTCAATTTTACATCAAATCAGCCACAAACCCAGCTCAAACCTGTCCCCAAACCGTGGCTAAAACTCGTGATTTCCATTTGCATCCCTTCCCAAAGGCGGGGAGCCAAGGGCAGCCGGCTCCTTTTGGAAGGGAATTGTGCAGCTCCCACAGCCCTGACAGCAGGAATTTGGGGTGGTCAGGAACCGGCCGGGCTTGCAGGAGTTCAGTTCAAACAGTTCACCAGGATACCTCGGAGTCTGCCTCCTCTCCATCTGCAATTCCCTTGGGGAATGGAAGGGCTTGGATAATTAAATGCCCTCAGCAGGGCAGGGCATGAGAAGGGATCTGGACAAGGCCTTGGGATCAGTGGGGAGAAATCAGATTTTTTCAATTTACGAAGTTCCTGAGGCACATCCATGGCTCTGTCAGGATTTTTTTGCACCCTGTGGTATTTTTTGGGTCCACACTTCAGGCTCAAGCCCACGGGGCAGGTTCCCAGGGAAACCATAGCAGGGAAATTGTGAAGTTATTATTAGGGCCACTTCTTCCAGAATAGAAACTCCAGGCAGAGCAACCCTGCTGCAGCCCTGGCCATGTAATTAGGCAGCAGACAGAGTTCTTAGTCACGCTGGATTTCTAATCTGGGGCTGGTGCAGAGCTGACAGGACACCCAGGGAAAACAGGATGACACTGCAGATTCCTGGAGAGGAGCCTGTGGGATCGGCCACATGAAATAAATCCTGAACGTCCTCTCAGGAAAAGATACCCCGTGCTGATTGAAGAGGCAGAGTTTGCCCATCATTTTGGGTTCAGTCTGCAATCTGAAAGCAATCTCAGCTCCTAACGAGGCATTTCAGGTCTTTATTTCTTGGAGGGCTTGGCCTGACTCATACCGAGCGCTGAAATCCAATTTTTAATCAGCAGTTTCTCTCACAGGCCGCGTATCAGGCCGGGAATCTCATCAGAACTGGGTTTCTCCTGAGATTTCCAATTCCTGATGGCAGAAAATCCCACAAGAAAGGAGCTGCTTTATCCCAGCCAAACCCAGGCGTTTCAGAGCCACGCAAAACCAACCCGTGAAACACCCGCAGTGTTTTGGGAGACAGGGAAGGGTTTTTTAGGGTTCCTGTTAATGTGACCAGATCTCTTTGTGGTCCCTCTGTTTCAGCCACGACAACCTGACGAGAAATTGCCATTTCTCAGCAGCTCGGGCTGATTTCTCGTCTGAAGAATGAGATTTCTTCGTGCTCAACAGATCCTGTCTTGCCGAAATCGGTGCTGGGAGAGGGCTCCGCACAACTCTCCAGCCCTCAGCAATGGAAGAAAGAAACCCCAAATGCAAACAGAGCTCAGCTCACCCTGTTATTAGTGGTTAAAAGGGGAGCAGCTGCAATATTGGAGCCTGATGTGGTCCCACTTGCTGCTGAAGAGGGTTAAATTTTAGTTTTTAATAGCGAAGTGTAAAAAGCAACTTGGAGCTTTCCTCTTCTTCCCGAGAAATCCCAAAGATCTTTAGTGCCCTCTACAGCCACTCTGGATCCGTTCTCACCCTCGAAGCGCGTTCCTGTTCTCCTCTGTGTTTCTCGAGTGAGCTGCAATACACAGCCCTTTACAGGAGCTTTCAGCACTGCATTAATCACGAGCCCTAATGGGCAATTCCAGCTTTTTTCCTGCTAGTACATTTGCGTGTTCTCGACGTAGGAGAACGCTCCAAAGCACAGCCTGTGCGGCCGGAGAACCACGAGCTCACTTCATCCCCACCCCGGCTTTGCAGAGCGTGGTTTGCGTCCCCAGAAAAGGAACAGAAGGCACAGTTTTCCTCCCTGGGCACTGACACCTCATCTCTCCTGCCCGGCACCAGCAGCTCCCGACCGTGGAGAGCTCACGGAAAAGCCCTGAAAACCCCAAATTGCTCTGCAGCCCCGGGCGTTCACCCCGAGTGATTTACACGAGGCACAGCCAGCGGAGGGTTGGGGTTGGAAGGGACCTGAAGGATCAGCTCGTCCCAGCTCCAAGACTGGGGTAAGGGACACAGGGGCTGGTTTGGAAAGCAAGAATGAAAGGACGGAGCAGTTTCCACGGCCAGAGGGCTGAAAGCCCTTTGCAGATTGCAAGGCTGATAAAGCTCTTGGGTCAGGGAAAATCGGGATGGGGCCGTGGTGGGAGGTGGGATTGTGCCGAGCCTGCCATAGCTAAAACATCATTTCATCCCTCTTCTCCTGAGCTTTCCAGAGCTAAAATATCATTTCATCTCAATTTTCCTGACTTGCCATAGCTAAAGCATCATTTCATCCAGCATTTCATCCATCTTCTCCTGAGCTTTCCAGAGCTAAAATGTCATTTCATCCGCTTTCCCTGGAGCTTTCCATAGCTAAGACATCATTTCATCCCCCTTCTTCTGAGATTTCCGGAGCTAAAACATCATTTCATTTGCATTCTCCTGAGCTTTCCGAAGCTAAAATATCATTTCACCCCCATTCTCCTGACCTGCTATAGCTAAATCATCTCACCCAGTATTTCATGCCCATTCTCCTGAGCTTTCCATAGCTGAAGCACAATTTCATCCCCATTCTCCTCATTTGCCATAGCTAAAATATCATTTCACCCAGCATTTAACTCACATTTCCCTGAGCTTTCCAGAGCTAAAATATCATTTCATCTCCATTTTCCTGACCTGCTATAGCTAAAACATCATTTCATCTCAATTTTCCTGACCTGCCATAGCTAAAACATCATTTCATCCATCTTCTCCTGAGCTTTCCAGAGCTAAAATGTCATTTCATCCAGCATTTCATCCACTTTCTCCTGACCTGCCAAAGCTAAAACATCATTTCAGCCATGTTCTCCTGAGCTTTCCAGAGCTAAAACATCATTTCAGCCACCTTCTCGTGACCTGCTGTAGCTAAAATATTTCACCCACATTCTCCTGACCAGCCATAGCTCAGGCATCATTTCAGCCACCTTCTCCTGAGATTTCCAGAGCTAAAATATCATTTCTTCCCCATTTTCCTGACTTGCCACAGCTAAAACACCATTTCTTCCAGCATTCCTGCCACTAAAACACCAGTTCTCCCAGCATTCCACCCCCATTCCTGCAGCAAAGCAGCCTCCTCTCCTTGGGTGACTTCAGGCACAGGGCTGGGATTTGTGGATTAACTTTGCCCGGGGCCAGCTGTGCCCGTTCCCACCAGGAGCAGCTCCCACACGTGTCCTGCAAATCCACAGCCACATCTGCTGGCCATCCCCAGGGCTGGCACAGCCTTTTCCAGGCTGCTCTGTCATCCCGGGAATCCCAGCACTGCAGTCCCGAGGGATGAGCCGAGCTTTCTGCTGGCAAAGGAGCTCCGGACTTGGAGGGGGCCTTCAGCCGTTCCTTCTTCCCCATGCTCTGTCCTCACCTTAAAGTCAGCTCAGCGGCACTTTTTTCTTGGAGCTCAGGTGCGTTTCTGGCTGATGGAGAAGACAAAAATCCCCGGAACAACTACCAGGAGCTCAGTGCTGCCCTGTGTGCCCTGACCACAGCAGGTTGCCCAGCCCATGGAAGCCGGGAGCTGCCCCATCCCAAGGAACACCTGGATTGAGGGGGAATTTTCCATTTGTTAACGGGAGAACATCATTCTGTGACCACTCTGCTGCTGGAACAAAATCCCCAAAAATATCCCGTGGAGGAGCAGTTCACCGATGGGAGCTGAGCCACCTCTCCAGCAGAAACCCCATGACCCGAGGGACCGCTAAAACCCTAAATAACAGCAAATGTTTTATTTACAGCTGATAAATGACCCCCGGATGTTTGGGAGTGGCCCCTTCCATGCCAGAAATAATCCCTGGGGACTCCCAGATATTCCAGCAAACCCTGGTGCTCCAAATGGCAAAACCCCTTTTGTTCCACTATGTTTCACCTTCTGTTCTCACTTTTACAGTTTCCTGGAAAACCAAATTATTTATTTATTGGAGGAGGAGGAAGGCTGAAAAAAAAACTCAAATCAATTGAAAATATTATTTTCCCAGTGGTGTTTTCATTTCAAAACCCAGTTTGATTTTGTGTGCGTGGATATGAAATAAAGCCTTGAAATGAAAACCTGTGTTTCATTTTGAAATGTCAGCCCGCGCAACGTTTTCAATCCAGAGATGGGGCTTTATTCCTATGTTTAAAAAGATAAAAATAAGATTTCCCTGCTTCATTTTAAGCACTTCAATTTTTCATCACCTTGTTTCCCTCATTGCTGACACTTCCCTCCTCCTCTCCCCCCTGCTCATTCGTTTCTGTGCAGGAAAAGGCACAAAACTGGCAAAAATGTGGTAGAAATAATTCCACCCCTGTTTCATTTTTTTTCCAGGCAGCATAATATTGAATAGTTTTTCCATTTATAAAAGAGGGACAAGTGCGAAAAAGAGAATAATTTAACTTTTTTCATGTTTTCTCACTTTTTCATGTTTTTTCACTTTCTATTCTCCAGAATGATGAACTTTACATTGAAAAAAATACCAGGGCAAGGGAGGCATTCCTAAAAACGGGATATTTCCATTTGGCAGGTGGAATATAACCAGGCCCTGTTCCCAGGTTTCCACCTCCAGGATATATCCAATTGGGATCCTGAACATAACCAGATCCCAGGTTTATTCCTGAACATAACCTATTCCCAGGTTTACTCCAAGATATTTCCAGTTGGGAGCTGGAACATAACCGGTCCCTATTCCCATGTTTACTCCAGGGTATTTCTAGTTGGGAGTATAACCAGTCCTTATTCCCAGGTTTGTACCAGGATATTTCCGGCTGGGATTCTGAACATAACCTGTCCCTAATCCCAGGTTTACACCAGGTTTACTCCAGGATATTTCCAGTTGGGAGCTGGAACAAAACTGGTTCCTATTCCCAGGTTTACACCAGGTTTACTCCAGGATATTTCCAGTTGGGAGCTGGAACATAACCGGTCCCTATTCCCATGTTTACTCCAGGGTATTTCTAGTTGGGAGTATAACCAGTCCTTATTCCCAGGTTTGTACCAGGATATTTCCGGCTGGGATTCTGAACATAACCTGTCCCTAATCCCAGGTTTACACCAGGTTTACTCCAGGATATTTCCAGTTGTGAGCTGGAACATAACCAGTCCCTATTCCTATGTTTTTACCAGGAAATTTCCAGTTGGGATCCTGAACATAACCAGTCCCTATTCCCAGATTTACTCCATATTTGCTCCAGGGTATTTCCAGCTGGGAGCTGGAAAATAACCAATCCCTATTCCCAGGTTTTCACCAGGCTTACTCTGGGATATTTCCAGCTGGGATCTGAACATAACCAGTCCCTATTCCCAGATTTACGCCAGGATATTTCCAGTTGGGATCCTGAACATAACCAGTCCATATTCCCAGGTTTCCACCACGTTTACTCCAGGGTATTTCCGGTTAGGAACATAACCAGTCCCTATTCCCAAGTTTCCACCAGGTTTACTCCAGGATATTTCCAGTTAGGAACATAACCAGTCCCTTCTCCCAGGTTTTCACCCCACACACACAAGTTGTGATGGAGGACACAAGTGTGGAGGAGCTGGTGACAATAAAACGGGATTAAACTGGAGCCGTGTCTTCAGTTCCTGATGGAAAAGGAAAATCCCACAGAAGACCAGGGAAACCCAGCTGGGAAATGTTTCAGGGGCCTTGGAATCGGATCGGGTACCAAGGAAAGGAGAACGGAGACCATAAACCTCTGACAGGCACCTCTGAGTAGGTGCAGAGCCACTTCATCATCGAGGAATGATGGGCAGGGTTCCTATTTCTGTTATTCCACGTGGTCCCTGAAAGCCAGCGGTGAATCCAGCGTGATTTGGGAAGAGAGGGAGCTGGGAGGGAAGGAATGTCAGACTCCAGATTGGTTTTCTCCCCCATAAATTCAGGCCTTCCACACTCCTGTCCTTTGTTCACAGGAATAAAGAGCCCTTTGCTCCTGGTGGGGCCGATTTTCCAGCCAGTTCCTAGGAAATAAACAGATTTTCTGTTTTGCATAATTGATCTGCTGGCTCAGGAGCTGGTTTGGCACCACAGGAGCAGCTGGCTCGGAGTTCACTTTGGGGTTTGCACAGGAATTAAACCCAGCTCCAAGCTGTGCCCCTGGATCCCTGGAAGTGTCCAAGGCCAGGTTGGATGGGGCTTGGAGTACCCTGGGATAGTGGAAGATGTCCCGGCCCATGAACTCGATAATTTTGAAGTTCCATTCCACCCCAAACCACTGCAAACATCCAGAGAAATTTAGCCTGGAAATAATCTTCAAGTTTAAGGACTTTTTTTAAACACTTAGCATTGGCTGGGAGCTCAGCTCACGCTCAGATCTTCATCCAGCTCCTCTTTCGGGATGGATGTGCTGGGTGGATCATTGCTTTTATCTCCTCCGGTTTTACTGTGCTCCTACAGAAACCAGACACACGCGGGGGGGAACTGGGAGGAGAGACTGCAGTGGTGCCAGACCGTGGTTCATCTTCATTAGAGTACTAATTTTTTAATTAGGAGGCTCCAGAGAGACTTTTTTGCAGTTTTTCAATGCTTCAAGAGGGATAATAAAAAAGATGGGGGCGGATTTTAGTGGGAGTTGTAGCACTGAGACAAAGGGGAATGGTTTTAAACGAAAGGAGAGGAGATTCAGACTATAGGAACAATTATTTTCTGATGAGGGTGGTAAAACACAGGAGCAGAGAGGGAGTGGCTGCCCGATGCCTGGAAACACCCGAGGCCAGGCTGGACGCAGCTCTGAGCAGCCTCTGGTTGAAGACGTCCCTGGTCACTGCAGTGATTTGGGGCTGGATCGCCTTCAAAGGTCCCTTCCAGCCCAAACATTCCATGATTCCGTGATTCCATGATTGATTTAGTGAGCACAAAACTGCTTCACACCCTGTCCCACCTCGGGATCGATCGCTGCTTGTAGGAAGCACCATCCCCAAACCCCATCCAAGCCATCCCTCTGTGCTGGAGAAAGCCAACAAAGCCTCCAAACCTCAGCAAAGCGTTCCCAGAGCAGAGGGGAATGGGCAATTCCAGGACAGGCCCAGGGACAGAATTTTCTGTGGAAAAACAGGGAAAGAAAATGAAAGGAGCAACTCCGAGCTCTGAACTGGATGAACCGGGGAGTGCTGCTGTTTTAATAATCATTAGTCCCTCCTGCAGACAGGGCAGTGACTCCAGGATCCATTTATTTTGGGAATTTGCCCCAGCCCAGGGCTCTGTCTGTCCCTCTGCCTCGGCCTTCTTGTTGCTGCTGCCTCGGTTTCACCAGCCTTGACACTTAAAAGGCCAAAAATTAATCTTCCAAGGACAAGATGGCCACGACTCCTAAAATTATGGCCTCCTCATTATCTTTAGGTACCTGCTCAGGACAGATGAATTGCCTTCAAGTCAGGGCAGAAAATCCTCCGGGGATCAAGCAAAGAATAATGTGCAAATACCTACTGAAAACACGAATGTGCACCAAAGGAAAAAGGGAAAAACACACATCCCATTTCTTTTCTCCCCCCACTCATTCTGTTTCCTTTATGTCCAGTGGTTGAAGGCTGCTGGTGGAAGATGGAGACATTTATTAATTCTCCGTGCAGGAAGGTAAACAGTGATCTCCATCCCCTGGGGTTCAGAGTCTGCTCTCAGCTGTCCCCGAGGAATCTTCTTCCCCTGCCTAATGGGCTCTGGCCACAGCAGATCCATTTAGGGGGGACCATATCATTTTCTAAAGCCTCATTTAGGCTCAAACACAAAAAAAACACGGCCCTGTCACAACGAAGAGATTTCAACTCCTTAAAGCTCCTTTCGCTTTATTTCTCAGAGCTGATTTGAAATGCAGGGCTGGGTTGAAGAAAGGAGAGGAGAGGGAAAGGAAGGAAGGAAAGGAAATAGCACAGGAGCTGATTTTCCAGAGCTGCACGAAATGATGGATTTTAAAAGTCCATTCAAAAGAAAGTGGGGGAACTTTTTCAGAACAAGTGCCTGCCATAAAAGAGGGAGAAGGGAAAAAGACATTATCTGGTCTGGTAGTTTTCAGGAAGTTGTGGTCCCAATTCCCCAAAAATAAAATTCCTCTATGATCATCACTTTGCTTATTACTCCTCTTGGAGCAGCACCCTGGAAACATCAGCAGAATGTGGGATTCTATTGTAAAACCAGATTGCCCAGATTGACTAAATCTGCAACATGGTGTGAACTCAAAAAATCCTCTCCAGAAGAGGCTCAGGAGCTCAGAACTTGTTTTTAATCTTCAGTTTCAGCTGAAAAATGCAAACACGATCATTATTTGTGAACCCGAGTGTGTCAGAAATATTTATTTTGGTTTCACGGGAAAGTTCAAGCTGTGAAAAGGGTGAGATTCTGATTCTGTTAGGGTTTAACCTCTCTCATTTCCAGCTCCACGTTGTGAGAGATGATGGCAGAACAAGATCGGCCAGGAATGATTCGACAGAAGCAAGGAGAGCCTGGGACCCATCCTGGTGAGCACAGAAGGGAATTTCCAGGTGGGAAACTTCCCTGGATGAAACTTTTCAGCTAAATCCAGTCCTGCTGGAAGCCACCACCAGACAGAGGAAGCTGCAGTGGAAGCTCGTAAAATAAGGAGAGATTAAAGGGCATTAATGAGATCTCCTCCCTCCTTATCCATGGAGGAGTTTCATGTTTAATGTCCATGGATTTATTCCCGAGTTCCCTGTCCAGGACACCTCCCAGCTGCCAGCAAGGGCAGGAAAATCAGCCCATCTTTCTAGCAAAAAAGCTGATTTTCTGGTAATGCCATTAGAGAGGATATTTTGGAACAATAAGTAAGCTGTTCTCCTGGATATTTGCGCACTGCAATTCGTTCTCCCTTCCCTGATTTTTTTTTTCTCATAATAGAGAAAACTAAATTTCTACAGATAATCTAAAGCTGACCTGGCTGATTTATGGAGGATGAAATGATTGGTGTGGAGCCTATCTCAGGGAGTTTTATCATTTTTGGGTCAGAACTTCAACAGGGAAAATTTAGTGCAGCTCTGAAATCAGCGGAGCAAAGACCTGGTCCTATAAATTTAAGGACACTGGAATATTCCATTGTATTTCAAACCTTTTTGGAGCCCTCAACAGAAAGGGATGGAGCTGATTTGGGGGCCTCTCTGAAATTATGGGGTGATCCCAATTTGGGCATGTCACAGATCAGAATCAGCAATGATTCCCTCAGCCAGAGGAAGGAAACCTCAGCTGTAGGATCTGCCTGGGGTGCGACTTCAGGGCCCTGTTTGTCCCCACATCAGCACCAAGTGATGTGGAATGAGGCGTCCCAACTCCTCTCTCCCACCCCAAGGTGGGTGAGCGGAATCTCATAATTCCAGTGAAAAATACAACTTTTCACCCAAATTTCAGGATCCTGGAGGTTCCTCCAGCTGGGAATTCTGAGTGGAGGAATCTGTTTTCTGCCTTTTCTCCCTGTTCTCTACAACCTTGGGGATTTGACTCTGGAGATTCACGGATTCTGTTGTGTTCCTTATGAATTTGCTGTTATTTCCAAAATTTCCTATAAAAAGTTCAAACCATCCCTGTTGGACATGGAGCATTCAGAGTCTTTCCAAAGGTCCTTGTCCAGCTCAGGAAATTCTGGAGCTTGGAAGAAATGCCGTGGAAAAATCCCACCTTCATCACATCCACTCATCCGTGGGGATGTGGTTCCAGTTTGTTCCCTTTCCATCATTTTTAACCCCATTACAACCTCTGAGCAACCCAGGCTTTCCCCATGGATCCAAACCCATTTTCTCCTCTTTTCTCATCCAGTGGAAGCTCCTCAGGCAGGATTCCACCCAAAGTGCAAAAATCCTGTTTTTGAAGACCTGAGGCATCACTGCTGCCAGCTGAGCCTTCATATCCGGGAGAAATAAGAATTAAAATCGAGATAAAAATGAAACTTCCCCTTTTCTCAGGCAGCCCCCACCTAAACATCCAATCCAGCATCCCCGGAGCAGCTCCAAGGTATTTTTTGTGATCCTGAGCTGGCCTGGGGACCAGAATAGTCCTTGCAGAGACAGCAGCAGCTCTGCACAGGGCTTTTGTAAGGAGCCATCCTGCCAATTCCTGCAACTAGAAACACATGGAATATGAGGATTATGGAGAGATTTTTGTTTGTTTGTTTGAGGGGTTTTTAGACCCATTTTTTCCCCATTTTTCCCTCATTTTTCCCCATTTTTCCCCATTTTTTCCCCATTTTTTGGGAAATGTTGGATACCAGGCTTCCATCTGTGCGTGCATCTATAGGACACACTCCTAACAGAGCCCTCGGGATTAATTTGAGAGGCTGGAGCAAGCGTGGATTATATTTGTCTGGAAAATAACATTTATGTATCTGGTGCACTTCAAATGGGCTCGAGGGTCTTGGAGGTCTTTTCCAACCTTAAAGATTCTATGAAATAAAAATTTAAAAAAAGGCCTAATGGATCTACCTTAAACACTTGTCTAGATCTCAGCCTAATATTTGGTTACCACACAGATGGGAATTCTTCAACACAATATAATTCCATTTTTAAAAAGAGGACTTGCTGAGACCCCATGTTTTTGTGGAAATCAATCAACTCCAATGAAACCTTGTTTTCTTTTTTAGAACAATTTCTGTCTGTAGCGAGGAGGTTGCCAGGGTAGGTGTCGATTTCTTGCAGTGTTTGGAGTTATCAGCCTCAAGTTCCTCTCATGGAACCATTTGGGGTGGAAAAGACCCCTGAGATCATCCCCTGAGTGCCACGTCACGAAGAGGGAACTCCAGGAGGCATGGGACTGATGAAATGATGGTCACCCCAATATCCTCTCAAACAGAGGAGATCCTTAAATTCAGCCTTGAATCCTCTGGGTTCTATATCGGAGAAAATGTAGAGCTGGAGGAACTTCAATCTGTGTGCTCTCATCGCCAAAGGGACTAGGTCAAACCAGCATTTGGGAAGCAAAGAGAGGTAAAAAGGAGTCGCTGAATAAGTTGTGGCAGCGTCAGAGGTGGATGGTGCACCCAGAACGCTGCCTGGTAAAGAGCTGCTGGGAATAAAAAAGGAAAAAAGGTGTTGAACTGGCTCTAATTCAGTGTCAGAGCTGACAGGCAGCCAGGCAGGGCCCGCTGCAGAGCGTGTTTTTCATGGCCGCAGTCTCCCGTCAGAGCTTCTGCAGAAGGGGAATTAAAAATCTTCCCTGCTTTGTGGTGAGGACAGACAGATGCTTTCCTGCTTTAATTCCTGAGTGGCCAGAACATGTTCGTTGACATTTCAGCTCGATGTTTTAATTGGCTGATTTGAATAAAACTCAGACAGGTTGTGTTGCTCCGGTTGATTTTGTGTCTCCCGGCCCAGCAGCCAACAAAAAGAAGACAGCAGGACAAGGAGGGGCACTGACTTTTCACCTCTCTGATTCCCTCCCTGTTTTGTTGAGCTCTTAAGATATTTAAATTCATGCCTCGTTAAATTAGCCCTGCGTCCTGCAGGGGCTGAAGTCACACACAGCAATCCGAAAAGAGGGTGCCCAACATTCCTGCCAATTGTCCAGGAAAATGTTGCCTTTCAGGATTTCAATTTTATTTTTTGAGGAATCTGTTCCTTCCTCACGTGCAGCTCTGAGGGTGAACCCAGGGTGTGGCACCCAGCACTTCCCGGGGCTTGTGCTGCAACCCTGGGCCACAACAGGTGGTTCCTGAGTGTTTTCCAAAGTGGGAAGGTCGGGCTGGACCACTCCTCCCCATTCCCAGCATCCCGAGGAGAAGGGAAAAGGCTCCTCTGGAAGCCGTGCACGTTTCTGTGTCTGCAGCAGCAGCACCTCCAAAGGCTCGGGGGCTGCTCAAAGATCACTTTAACCCAACGGGAGAGTGAAGCTCTCAGGGAAGGAGTGCTGGGACCTCACTAAGCAGGAAATCTGTGAGAATCGGTCAGGACTGGGGCAATTCTCCTTCCTTGTCAGAAAGATGAAGGATGAGAGGGCTGGATGGAGTGAGAGGGGAACGCAGGGAAAGGAAGTGCTCAGCACAAAGGTTGATCGAGTTGGGGCTTCTCATTTCGGACTCGTTCAGGACGTGCCTAAAAACTCTCTGAATGCTGCAAAAATTGAAGTTTGAGAGCCACTCACTGCTTATTGTGGTGAATAAATTCTGACAAAACCACAGCAGCATCAGCTATTTCCCACCCACCTTTACTTTTATCATAAATAAAGTTATGTCTGCACTAATTAGGGTTGCATTTTTCTCTCTGTGCATAAATGAGGACCATAAAACGAGCTGCAGATTCTGCCTTCAAGCAGATAAAGCTGAAGATCAGCGTCCGCAAAACCACTGCAAACCTTCCTGATGGTTGTGACTGTGGGGTTTAGTCCTGGGGAGGAGAACAGGGAGCTCGGGAAGGAGAACAGGGAGCTCGGGAGGGTGCTGGGTGTTCCAGGATTCCCGGGGGGAAGCAGGGGCTGAGTGGGAATGAGCTGGCTCATCCCAGGTTGGGATCAATCCCAGCACGGAGCTGCCACAGCCCATTAGCAGAGCCAGGCATCCATCTCTGTCAGGGGCAGGTCAGGCCTCAGTGAGCCTGGAATCTGAATTCCTGCACCCTGGAGATGCTCTGGGTGGGATGGAGGTCACAGCTGGGGCAGCCCCGGACAACCCCCAGCTTTGGCTTCTGCCTCCCAAAAAGAGATTTCAGCCTCACCTGGCGCAGCCACGGAGCCCCAAGGGTTTTGCTGCTTTGCTGGAACTCCCAGAGCACTTCTGTTGCCCCTCAGTCCTTCACATTCCCATTTCCATCCCATTTTCCATCATGTTTAGTCTGCCTGAAACTCCGTGTTGGACTCCGGGAATAATCCAGGAATAATAAACCAAGAAATGCCTCAACTACACTGGGCAGAGTTTTTTTGATCCTTAGGTGGCTTTGCTGACCAAAAAAATGAATCACAGCAAAACTCTGAGGAGAACCGATATCCATGGATCAAATCCGTGCTGCCATTTGTCAGATTCCCATCAGAGCTATTTCTGTGGTGATTATTCAGCCTCAACTCTGAATCTGGGCTGTACCTGTGCAAAAATGAGAAAAATTCCTGTGATACTCAGATATTTCGTATGGAATAGAGGCAAGCCCATAAGAAATGAGTCCTTCCTTCCCATCAATCATCTGCCAAATTAAATTATTTCAGAGTTCTAAGGCTGAGCTTCTGGAATACTGGAAGAAACTCCTTTTTGAAATTCTAAATTGAAGAGCAGCTGAAATGAAAGAGCACCCAGCAGTCAGGAGAAATGATGGCTGAGGGAATTTGTCGGTCCTGGATATAAGTTCTTATTTTCACCCGGGAATTCTCATCCTGGGCTGGGTTTGAGCTGATGTCCCCACTGGAACGTGACACCCCTTGGAGGGAGAAGTGGGCCAGGGAAGGAATTGCTTCTCTTCTGGGTGTTTTGAGAGGAATCCGACCTCAGTCAGCTCTCAGAAAATGAGCTGGTGCTCCTCAGCTTCCAGCCCTTCCCAGGATCCATCCCTGGGGTGGAAGGAATGGTAGTCCCTGGAGCTGGCGGTGTCCAGGGGGATGAGCCAGTTCTTGGTGCTGCGCCACCAGGCTGGGCCCAAAACCCAACTGAAATAACATTTTTCACTTTATCTTTGCTGAGCAAGCAAGGAACAGAACCAAAGCCGTGATATTAAAAACTCCTCATGCTAAACTCCATGATAAATTTTATTTTTGGGGTGGATCTTATCTAGAAAACTCTTCCTTGGCTCCCATTCGATTCAAAACTCACCCAGACAGGTACAAATCCCATTGATTTGGAGAAGAAAAGCTCCATGTGTGCCCAGGGCCAGAATTTGAGCCTGTGTGCCGATATTTAGCAAGAAAGAGAGAGTTATTTTCTCCGCGTAGCAGAAAGGAAATTGTGCTTTACTCTGTTGTTTACCCTTCCCAGTACTTTAATTTTCCCTTTGTTTAATATTTCAGCAGAAGCCATTTATCTTCCTGGATGATCAAATAAACTGGGTGGTAAAAGAGCGGATATTTAATTCATGGGGAGGGGGAAAATGGTATTAAAGGTGGACCAAAGGGATCTCACTTGGAAATAGAGTCATGTGTGATTTGCTGCCTCACACTTGTCTCAGTGCCCGAGGGAGAAAAAAGGGGATTTTTTCATCCCAAAGAAAGATTTGGGTTATTCTTTCCCAGCCCTGCAGTGCAGGGGGTGCAGCTCTGAAAGCTGATATTTGTCTGCTTTAAAAGAGCCGAGTCTCGCTCAGGGCAAACCCATCCTCCTGGAGGAGATAAGGGGTTATCAGGACGTGGAGATAAGCGGGTATCAGGATGGGAGTTTTAGGGGTTTTCGGGATTTGGGAGGCACGAGGAGCTCGTTAAGAGAGGAGGGGTGAGGTTCAGGTGCTGGGAGGTTCCAGCATCAAGAGCAAAAGATGCTGCCTGAAAGAGGGAAATTTCCCTTCAGCCCTCCAGGATCTTGATCCCAGTTTTTCCATGGCTTCAGAGGGATTTTCTGGGTGGGAGACGAGGCTGAACCTGACCCCCACCGTGGCTGTGTGGCTGATGAGCTTCTCTACCAGTTTGAAGCAGGAGTAGGTCTGACAGGACTTGAAAAACTGCCTGGAAACGGGAAATTCTAGAGGATTTTTCCCATTTAAGCTTTTTGTTGGCAAGCAAAAAGCCGGGATTCACTTCTCTCTCCACCAAACAGCTCATGGCTTGCAAATATTTATCTTTTTCTACTTTTTTTCCTACTCAGCCTTTTTCTGAGAGTTACTTAAATAGAAGGTGCTGATGTTCCCTGTGACAGCACAAATTTGTGTCAGGGTGTTCATCATCATCATCCCTTTCATCATTTTTCCCTCATTTTTTAGGGGAAAAATGGGAATTTAACACTCAAATGGCACCTATTTGATTACAAACACACCTAAAAACCATAAATTTATCCCTTTCAGACCTGTTCCTTATTCCAGTTTTGATGGAGAGGCTTTGCCTGGCAGACACAGAATTTATGTAACAGCATCACCAAGAAAACAGATAAATTATAGAGATTAAAGCTCTTATTTCGTACTCATATCTCTTTTTGCAGCAAATTGCTAAAATAAAACTCATTAAGAAATCTGCTGTGGGTACCAAAGCTCCTTCTAAAACACCTTTTCTTTTTCTCTGATCTGAATTTTTCAGTTTGAGGAAGGATTAAGCAAATTAAGAACAGGGAAGTGGAAGAACACAAGGCCTTTGAGGACCAGCCTTGATTTTTCCAGCATATCTCACCTAACCACAGGAATATTTTTTCCTGTGAAGTAGCATTTAAATATTTATTTGAAAATGGTGAAGTGCCTTCCTATAAAGACATAAATCATTGTTTGAGTTGGCAGGCCCCAGATCAAATAAAATACTGAAATGTGGTTCAGATATTGACATTTATTATTTTTTATGAGAAAAAAATGTACCCTAAAAGAAGCCCTCGAAATACTTGATTATTTTTGGGAGTAGACTGTGGGTAAGAAACCACTGTTGCTGTATCAAATTTTGGAGAATAAGAGATAAAATAGACCAGAATTCATGGGTCTATGTAAGTTGAAGTGCTGGATATAGAAGGTTTTAATTCTTTTTTACATTTTGTAGACTCAGAGCCTGGTGTTTCTTACGTTACAATTTCAGTGGTTGATGTTTTGGGGTTTCATTCAATCACTGTTGTACTTTCAGTTTAGAAAATCTGATTTTCTGTGTGAAATCTCTGGAGTTTAATAAGAAAGTTGAGCTCCCATCATCATCTTGATGAAGGTTTTATGGTCGGGATCTGCTCTGAAATAAACGGTGCCCACCCAGGATTATCATGCCACGAGCCTTTAAGATTTTTTCGTTGAAGGATCAAGATCTGCTTGAAAAAAAAAAAAAAGGAAAAAAAATTACTAGCACATCAGGGGCCACAGTTTCAGAATTTTAATGCCTGATGTGGAAATAAAATGTGGATGCAAGGACTGGGGCAGGAGAAAGAAGGAAAAAGAATCCTGGCCATGATTGATGAGGGAGAATTTGTTGACTTGCACTGGTTCTGCTCAGAGGGGAGGGGGCAAACTGAGGAATTTCTAACCCAAAGCTTTAAAGCAGGACATTCAAACAGACATTGGGTTCAAATATACAACACACACACAGAAAAAATAATTAGAAAAAAAAGGTTAATTTGTTTTCATCTGCTGGTTCCAGTCCAAGAGGTGAAGTTTGTTTTTCCCTCTTGCACCAGTTCAGGGAGGAGATACGCCCCATATGCCACCAGCTCTGCTGCCAGATGCTTGCCAGAGGTTTTTCCCTCCCCATTCCCATTCCCATCCCATTCCCAGCTGTTTATTTGCGTGGGCCTTTCCAGCCTGGTGCAAACGTGCTGGGTTAACAGGCCCTAAAAACAAAAGACTCCTGCTGCAGGCATGGAGAGCAGCTGCCCCGTGGCATCCTCACAGGGGGAAAGTTTGGGGGCTAGGGGTGACTGAAACAGCTCAGGATTTTCGTGGATTTGTTGGAGGGATCCACATTTACCAGAGGAGCAGATGCCCACGTGAGAGAGACAGAATTTATGTCCGTTTTCAGAGGTGTGTGCTGGCCAGGCCAGAGGGGCCGTGGTGGGAATGGAATAACTGAGGTGGTAACGCTTCCCCAGGACAAATAATTCAACCCCTGAGCTGCCCCAAAAGAGGAATTTGTGCCTCTGGCAGGAGGAGGACACTGAGCCCACAAAATCCTGAGGGAAAATGTGCCCCCTGTAAATCTCGGAGTGCTTTGGGTGGGAAGGGACCGTAAAGCTCAGCCAGGGCCGTGGACAGGGACACCTCCCACCATCCCAGGGGCTCCGAGCTGGGACACTCCCAGCTAACACCACTCCTCAGGATCTCCAGCATCCCACGAGCTGAGGCTCTGCAGGGATGTCCTGGAGGGGCTGTGGTCACTCAGGGGCCGAGCGCCCCGAGAGGGACCCAGATCTGCTCAGGACAATGGTGCAAAGCCTGGCCCGGCCCTGTGCAGGCCTGGCTCTGTCACTCTCTATTAGTCCCTCTGTACAATTGCTCAACTGCCCCCTGATTGCTTTGTGTTTTCTCATAAGTCCCAGTCTTAATTCCACCAATAGCCAGAAAACTTCCTATCATGCCAGTCACAGAGACAATTATATAAGAACCTTC
>VZTD01004797.1:401031-428234 GCA_013397725.1 Rhagologus leucostigma | reverse complement strand
TTCCTTCATCCTTCAGGTCACTTTTGGAATTAAAATATATCTGTTGAGATTTCAGTTCATACTTTTTTGTATGGGGAACAGAAAAATCACATTTATTGATGATAACGGAGCTATTCTTGGATTTAGATCAATTAAATTCCCCGTCAGAGGTTCCTTGTGTTAAAGCTGTAAAGGCACGTAACAATTGAAATTAAAAATGGATTTAAATCCCTTGGGGCTGGAGCGTGCTAAAAAGAATAAAGACAGCTCAGGTCCAGGGGCAGGGAGGAAACGGAGCACTTGGAAGTCTTGGCATTGAGCAGAAAAATTCCAGCGGCTCCGAGGAGAAGAAATTTGCAGTTCCCTGAGAACTCTACCGGCAAAAAGCACCTCAGAGGCTCCAGGTGTTCCACCTGCTGGCTCGACACAGGGTGGCAGCAAGGGACTGGCTCTGGAAGGGCTGCGATGAGCTGTGGAGGCTTGGGATGAGCTCTGGAGGGTTGGGATGAGCTCTGGAGGGCTGGGATGAGCTCTGGAGGCTTGGGATGAGCTCTGGAAGGCTTGGGATGAGCTCTGTAAGTGCTGGGATGAGCTCTGGAGGGCTGGAATGAGCTCTGGAGGGCTGGGATGAGCTCTGGAGGGCTGGAATGAGCTCTGGAGGGCTGGGATGAGCTCTGGAGGGCTGGGATGAGCTCTGCCCTCAGCACAAGGACATGAGGAGCTCCCTGAAGGAATAAAACCCAACTTCTGCGCCTGTTTCCAGGAGGGCTCCCAGAGCCGGGCTGTTCTGTGCCGAGCTGTGACTCCAGGGATCGGCATCCTGGCGATTCCTCCCCTCTCCAAGCCCCCGGAGCTGCGGGAGCAGCTGCTCTCCCTCCCGTGTGCAGCGTCAGCCCTTGAGGGGTGATCACGAGTTGTTTTCTCTCCACACTCACCTGAGGAGCTCCTGGGCCCCCCCTCTGTTAAATTTTCCCTCCTTTTAAGACTCAAATCATTTAATTTAGGAAGTTTGAAGAGAAAAAGGTCTGGGAAAACCTCTCTGCAGCCTTTCAGCACTGAAAGGGGGAATATAAGGAAGTTAAGGACAAGTACTTAGGAGCACCTGCTGCAGTAGGAAAAGAGATAATGGCTTTAATTAAAAGAGGGTTGATTAGGATTAAGTTTAAGGAAGAATTTTACACTGAGGGTGCGGAGGTCCTGGATCCCTGGAAGTGTCCAAGGCCAGGTTGGACGGGGCTTGGAGCAACCTGGGATAGTGGAAGGTGTCCCACGCATGGCAGGGGTGGCACTGGATGGTCTCTAAAGTCCCTTCCAGCCCTGCCTATTCCATGATCCTCTACTTGGAGCCTTCCTCCCTTGCGTGAGCACCCAAATCACATCAGTCTTGCTTAATTACAGTGATTTCATCAATGAAACACCTCGTGGGTACGGCATCACCGGCCAGGATCCCTGCCGGGCTGGAGGAAGGATGAAGAATCCAATGCAAACTCATCCCGCAGAATTCATTTTTAAGGAAAAAGCAGCAGTCGCTACCCAGGGCGAGGGTGTGAGACCTCCCCGAGGCAGGTGTTGAAATCCCCCATTTTTACCAGCGTTTCCCCTCGGCTCCTCACCGCGGTGCTGTGGGATGCTCTCCTGGAGAAAAGGAATCCCGCGCCGAGAGGTGGCACCTCCAGACACGCTGCGGTGACACCGAATTCCCTCTGCCCAGCTCCACCAGGTTCAGCCAAAGGCTGCTCCCCTTTGATGCACAGGTATTTATCTATAAATACTTAATTCCTTTAACTTCGTCTCACACAGGGGATCAGGGGAGTCAAGCAGTTAAGTCAATCCCTCACGTCGTGCTCCAAAGCCTGGGCAAGAAGTTCACTTTGCCTTCCAATCTCAGCCTGAGCACATCAGCTTTAAGCAGGATTTTTACATGAATAAGTCGCCTCCTTTTAAAATTGCAGTAATTTAATAATATTTAAATTATAATATTATAATATTATAATTTAAAGATTATAAATGAATTCTAATTTATATTAATTAGCAGGCAATGTGAAATACTTTCTGCAGCTTCTAATGCACTTATTTCCCCTTTAACCACAGAGGAAGAATTCCCATTTTTCCAACCCTCCTGTCTGTTTTCTCACCTGTTTATTTTCCGCAGGGTGCGGACAGATTTCTCTCCAAAATCACCACCTGCATTTTAGTGCCCTCCCAATAATTAAGAGGCAATTTCATCTGGCTGAGAAGGCCAAATCTTCTTACAAATGCCACAGTGAGGGCTGAAGGTTTCTGTCCTCAGGGGGTCAGGGGTATCTTCATTATTTATCAGATTGCTCATTTCAGACCAGAACTGCTGAGTTTTGGCTAAGATTTTGGGGAAAACCACACTCCCTCACCCAGCAGCAGCAAAAACCTTCCAGTCCCAGCTCAGCCACGTGGAATAAATCCCCAATAATATTCTTATCTCTTTATTCTCCTGTGATTTAAACAGTTTGAGCTATCCCAGCTTGTTGTGACTGACACAGGCCATGGACGATTTGCCAAAAGGATGAAGAGGAGACAGAACCTCTGAGGGTGGAGGATGGAGGACAGGAGAGACACCACAGAGAGGACACAGCAAACAGCCCACACCTCTCTCAGTGTGGGATTGAGGCTCCCAAATCCTCCTTCAGCCACCAAAACCCCAAACCCGTCTCCTGCCTGCCCTCCACAATGACACCACATCCTCAGGCCCGAGCGTTGTGCCCCGTCAGCTGTCACAGAAGACAACTCAGCAAAAGGTCACTCCATAAATAAGCTCTTCTGAGCCCTCTCCAGGACTGGGCACCTTTGGAAGTCACAGCTTTGGCATCTGCTCCCTCTGTCCTGGAGGAGTTGGGTTACTCGGGGCTCCTGTTGCTCCTCCAAGGTGCTGCCAGGCTCAAAGGGCTCCTTGAGGCCCTGATGGGCTGGGCAGGTGACAGTGACAGGGGCAGGGACAGGGACAGGGACAGGGACAGGGACAGGGAGAGGGACAGGGACAGGGACAGGAGCAGCGCAGAGCAAGGCCCTGATGGGCCAGGCAGGTGACAGTGACAGTGACAGGGCAGAGCAAGGCCAGCACATCTCAGCGCCCTTTCAGGAAGGTTAACGAGCACCTGCCCCTCTCACATCAGGAATCTGCAGCCACAAAAAGGCTGCAAATCCTTCCTTTTCCCCATCCTAAAGANGACAGGGACAGTGACAGGGACAGGGAGAGGGACAGGGACAGGGACAGGGACAGGGACAGGGACAGGGACAGGAGCAGCGCAGAGCAAGGCCCTGATGGGCCAGGCAGGTGACAGTGACAGTGACAGAGCAGAGCAAGGCCAGCACATCTCAGCGCCCTTTCAGGAAGGTTAACGAGCACCTGCCCCTCTCACATCAGGAATCTGCAGCCACAAAAAGGCTGCAAATCCTTCCTTTTCCCCATCCTAAAGAGGCCTGGCCGGCTGCCACCCCGGGAGGTGGCCGCAGTTCAGGGGATGAGGGGGACAAACCTTTGTCCCACAGGTTACCTCATGGGAAGCCAAGGAACTGATCTGTGATTGAAACTGATCTGTGATTAACGCCCTCATCAGCTCCCAGCGAGGCCAACCCAGAGCCAGACAGGTTTAAACCCTGCCCCAGCACCATCTGTGCCTTTGTGTGACTTCCTGCAGCTCAGGTGAGCCTTCGGGAGGTGCCACCTCCCAGGGCGAGGAACATGACCCGAGCTTCGTCCCCTGGTATCACCTGGCATGAAATGGGCCAGTCCCGGGTGAGGCTGGGTTTGCTGGAGGGAATAAAGGCAAACCCAGCTCCTGGTAGAAATATCCACGGCAGAAGCTCCTGCTCCACGATGGTTTGCAGCAATCTGGGAAGTCACGTGGTGACTTCGGGTTTGTCACTCCAAGACAGAAATAATGATCCCAATAATGACCTCAGTGAACTGATGGGTTTTTTTTTCGTGTGTGTTGTTTTTAAATATAGTCCGAGGCTCCCAAACCTTGCATTTCAAGGCCTTGTTTACAGGAGTATTTCAGGCACAACATCTGTTACTCATGGTAAGCACGGCCCTGCACATGGATTGCCATTTTAGGGCAGCAAAAAGATCTATCTGAAATTAAGAAGCCATATTTAGCTCGAACTGAATAAACCAGCCAGCTAATATTTGGTGTATTTATGGAAGAAAACAGAGAAATTGGGGTAAAGATTATTTCAGACACAAACAAACAAGTAAACAACAATCCTAGGGCCAAACTAGAACATTTCTTTCCTGCATCGTGGCATTATTTTTATGCCATTTTGGTTTGATGAGGCCTGTGTTTTATTACATCCCTTTAATGGCTGCTTTTTATGGGCTGTATTACATGAGGACCTTTCCCCAAAGTCTCCTACCTGCACTGCACATCCACAGGAAGAAAACCCGGAGTGAGATATCAGCTGGGATTTGGCAATTTCACAAAAGAAGGGATTTCAGCAGCTCATCCATGGAGCTGTTTTTTGGCATCTGGTGGCAGCTGGAAACTTTTCCAGCCCCATGATAAAAGGGGTTTGGAAGAGACAATCAATTCTGTGGTGATTCCATTTCCACAAGGTGCACACGGAGCAGCTCTCAGCATGTTCTGCACGTCCAGCAGGTTCCCAAAGCCTCTGGAGGGCTTTTCCATCCCCAAATCAACTAAACCAGAACCTTTCCAAAGAGAAATTGGGCACTTAAATCCTCAAAACACCAGATTGGAACTCGCCTCCTCACAGAGCACCACTGGCTCTGCTCCTGGGAGTGGAATAAGCAGAAATTAACCCCATGCAGGTGATAATTAATGAGATAATGAACGTTTAGCACTGTGCAAATGAGGCAAAGAGTGGACTCAGGAGTTGCTGGTGGTCCCAAAGAAATCCCTCCACCCCAAACTGTTCATTGTCCTTTGAAGTTCAGGTGTCCAGCACTCCTGTAATTAACTGAGCCGAGCACTCTGAGCTGCCTGGGAGATAAAAACCTCCAGTTCCTGCTGTTTTCCCGGGATAAAAAGCAGCCAAATGTTCTCAGGCTCTGGTGCTACAGGTTCCTCATGTTTTCATCCCCAATAAAATCATTCTCCCCTGCTTTGCAAACAGCTCTCAGCCTTTTATTGTTCTGCAGAACCAGAACCGTGCCATAAAGCCCGGGGAGGCTGGGGATCAATTTCCTCGTATTGATTTTTGAATAAAAGAATTGTTCATTTCGTCTTTGGGGTTGATTGCTGCGCTCAGAGCGTTGATTTGCAGCCCAGCAGAAATGGGATGCCCATGACTCAGCCCTATTCTTCAGCAAGAATCCCCACTAGGTAATCCATCCTGCTAAGAATTACAGCTGCTCAGGCTTAATTATGATTAATTTCTGCCCTCCCTGAGAGTGGATTAAATTTAATATTTGCAAGTGTTTTAATCCTTTCTAGATAAAACAACGGGGAAGTGTCTGGAGTGGGGATCTGTGGTGAATTAGAGGGGAAATAAGTCTGTTTTTACTGAGGGGATGTTGTTCATGACAGGCGAAGATTACTGTCAAGTGACAGATTAACTTTTCATATCCTATGGAGGGAGGTGGAAAAATTAATGGGAAAAAAGTCACCAGCAGCACTTTTAAAAGGGAAAATTAGGGTCATTACAGCGAGTCTGCAGACAAAAAAACTTGAATATTTTTATTATATATGGTTTTTATCTATTTAGATAATATTAGACCTATTTTTGTTGTATAAAGATCCCCTTTAGGGAGGTCAGTTAGTCCTGTCTTAATTAAATACTGAACCAGGCTTTGAGTCCCACCAGTGCCTGTTCGTCTGGTGTTAATTAAAACCCCTGGGGGGGACAGAAAGGATCAGCAGCATCTCAGGTATCTGAAACCCAGCTTTAATTCCAAATCTCCACTTCAGCCTTGCTGCCTTTGGGGCAGAATCCGGAGCCAGGAGCTGGAGGAATTCTCAGGGATTTCTGCAGAGGTGGGCAGAGAGCACAAAATGACGGGCAGGGTTCGTACTTTGGAAAATCATTTTGTTTGTGCATTTTCCAACCGAGCTTTATGTGGCAAACTCTTCTCTGCGTGAACGCCTTCAAGCACAATATCAGAATATCAACAGTTTTCCTCCTCCTGGCTCTGCTGTTGAAAATGCTGCTAAAATTGCTAAAATTTTGCAAAAGAGAGCTGCTATAAAAAGGTAATTCAAACAGGTGTTTCCAAAAGTCAGCCCAGTATCAAACTGCTGGAGACAGAGCCTGTGTTGTCTCACATTGATTGAAGAACGAGACGAAGCAGCACGATATTTATTGCAATTCTATTCAGTCCATAAATCCCATCAATAGACTGAGGGGGAAGCAAAGAAGGGATGGAGGGGTCAGTGATAAACCCAGACCCACCTCCCCTCCCTCCTGGGCTCGCAGAGCTCGGTTAAAATCATTTCCAGTGACACAGGAGGGGTTTTTGCCATCTGGGGCACTCGGGCATCTCTCAGGGAGTTCTGAGGCTGATCCCAAACTCTTTTTGGAGATCAGGTGACGTTTTATGGGCACTGACCCAGCGATTTGTGCTCTGGGATGGGCGATGTCACCCTGGAGGGGGGATACCCGTGGGGGATGTCACAGGGGGAAAATGTCACCCTGGAGGGAGGACACCTACGGAAGATGTCACAGAAGGAAAATGTCACCCTGGAGGGAGGACACCCACCGGAGATGTCACAAGGGGAAAATGTCACCCTGGAGGGGGGACACCCACGGGAGACGTCACAGAGGTTCTGTCACCTGCTCTGGGAGCACAATGGGAGCAAAAGCTGGGAAGCTTGGCAGAGCTGTGTCCCAAAATCTCCCCGGGGTGCTGTGGGTGCATCCCGCTCCTCCCTCACATCGTCCTTGCCCACATCTCCCTCAGCGTCCCTGCTACTTCAAATGACGTTATTTTTTGAGATTAGCCAGTAGATTTTGGCTCAGAGAAAATAAAAAAAAATTAAAAGAAATTAAATTAAAATTAATAAAAGTATTAAATTAAATTAAATTAAATTAAATTAATACATTAAATGAAAATTGGAGGTTTTCAGTGATTGAGGTCATGCCCAACCTGCTGGGGTGAGGAAAATGCCCCTTCTCTTTGCCACAAACATTTTGATTCCCTAAGGAATGATTTCTCCTCTTGCCTTTTACACAAAGGGTGAACAATTCACTTTCCATCCTCATTTTACTCCACTTGTTTTCCTTCCATCCATCCCGAGCTCAGGGCCAGATCTAAAAATAGGGACAGAGTTGGTGTCCCCAAGTGGGGACAGGGACCCTGACGAGAGTTTTCCGTGTAGTGAAACAGGCCCTGAGCATCAGCCCCGTGAGTTATTCCCAACAAACCCCCTGATTTATCCTTTATTTGCCCTGAACAAATACAGCCTCTCCATGGGCAAACATTTGTTTTAGAGCTCCTGATTGCGCTGCTGGGAAGTCCTCGCTGAAAAATGGGCTGAGGGATGGTTTTCCTGGAGGTTTTGTGTTTTCCAAGGGTTTGAAAGAGCCGCAGCCAAAAAAAAAACCCTCGTTCTATTCACCTCTGCTTCGAATGAAGGGAATCCCTGCACGCGAATCAAACTTCCGATGGAGTTATAAATTCAATTCTGGCATGGCCACGCCCCAAACGCGCTCAGGATGCATCCAGCAGCAGATTTTCCCCCGCGGAACACCCAGGGTTGAGGCGGTGAAAAGCTGAGCAGCTGCTGCCCACCCCGTGCATAAACACAGCCCCGATTCTGCTGCGATGTTTAAAGCAGCATCTTCGCAGCGACCACAGTTTACACTCATTATGCAGATGTTTATCAGAGCTGCTCCCAGTGTTTTGACAGCAAAGCCCGATGAGAAAAAGCAGTTTTGTCCCAAAGCGAAATGTTCTGCCGGATTGTTTCAATTTCTCCTCCTCAGCGAGAGTAAAATGTTTAACTTGAACCGATAAACATTTTGCTTGAATTTTCCTCTGGCAGTAGAATATTAATATTTAGTGCCGTGCCTCTTGATTATTGAAGGAAAACCAGCGGTTCTGATTGAACATTTTGGGGGAATCTGCTTTTCCGGAGGGGTTTTTTCCACATCTTCTCTCCAGAATTGGAAATATTTCCAATATTTGGCAGTCCTGGGCACCTTTATCTGTTGGAGCACACCAGGACAGAGGGGAACAACCTTCAAAGCTTTACTAAAGTTATTTTCCCTGCTCTAAAAAACAGCACCAGCCTCTCTCAGGATTTTATCGGAATCCTCTTGCCCTGGGTTTTATTTTTTATATCAATTCCCACTATCCACTGATTTATAGGAAAGTCAAAATAACAAGGAAACACAGTCATCAGTATTAAATTAACTGGCCATTGTGGAAATCCCACAATTCAAATCGAACAAAAATAATCCAAAATATGACCCAAGAGGCTCAGAAAAGAAACAAAAAGAGCCCAAATGCATTCTTTTGAAAAGCCTGATGTTTTTTCTAAGTGAGTTTCATGATTTTTTTTTGGCTTTGCCGGAGGATTTCCATGGATCAGGGGTGATGTTCTCCCTTCTGCGTCTCGTGCTGAGTGCTGGAATTTTCCTTTTTTTCTGTACGTGCTCCGTGTTCTGCTGTCTGAGAGTCCGAGAGCAGCCAAGTTCACCTCCTCTGCCACAAGAAAAGCCCCCGAATTTTACAGAAGGTATAAGAAACTAGGGAAAAACCCTGGAATTTTACCCTAGAAAGTGCAGTCTGCTCCTTTTCCCCACATCAGAGTCAAAACCAAACAAAAATCCCCATTTTTGTGTGTGAAGTTGCATCGTTGAAGGCCTGACCCTAATCAAGGGTGGGCTGCAGAGCAGAACAAACCCCGGGGTTTGCTGGCCTCCAAGAAGTGAGGAAATTAAAAAGAATCGAGAATTGAAGGTAGAAACCCTAAAGGGAAACACACCCAGAGCCCCCACCTGCCCCTCAGTGACTGCGCAGGGGCTTCGCTCCCCCAAATCATCCCTGGGGTCACAGGGAGAGAAAATCCCATTTCCTGGAGAGGAAAATAACGGAGAGATCATTTTAAGAGGTGGGAAATTACGGAGGAAAGAGCGGCGTGAGAGCTTTATTCAACGCAACGACAAAATCTCAATTAAACCTTACAGGCTTTAGGAGCAAAGAGCAGTAAAAACCCTAAAGAGCAGACCCAGCAAAGCTTCCTAATGAGGTTTTTTGCACCTTCTTGTGGTCACAGCACCCAAAATGTGACTCCTAAAACCCCCAAATCCCAATCTGATGGATTTTAGGTGTGCTGGAGGAAGAAAGAAAGCCTTAAACCCCCATCTCCACGCCCACAGGGCACCAGTGAAATTTCCTAATGAGGTTTTTTTTGCACCTTCTCGTGGCCACAACGCCCAAAACCTCATTACTGAGACCCCCAAATCCCAATCTGATGGATTTTAGGGGTGCTGGGGGAAGAAAAAAGCCTTAAATGCCCCCCACAGGGCACTCCCAGGTGAATGAGGCGCAGGTGGCCCCGGGGGATTAAAGCAGAGGGACCAGGCAGCTCCCGGCTCTGTTTTCCAGGAAAATTCCTGAGGAAGAAGAGGCTTCCCTGGAGCTGCTCTTTCCCAGCTGGATTTGTTACCTGCACTGAGTAAGCCCTTAGAAATTTTAATTTTTTTATGTGTGTTTTCAAGTTGTTGAAATTTCTTTTTGATAGCTCAGTCCGGTTTTTGTTTCAAGTGTCAGCTTCTGCTCCTGGAGATTTTTTTTTTTAGTCTGCGATTGGGAAAAAAATGTAATTTTTGTGGTTTTATCAAGTGGTTTTTATAGAGGAACGTGTCTGAACCTCACAAAGTAATATTCTTGTTTTGTTTGGGGCGTCAGTGATTGTATTTTGTGCTTTTGTAGGGTTGAAGTTAGTCACAGGCTGTAACTATTTGAACTGTCAATATTTTTTGTGTTAGAGTGCAAAAAAATTGAGCTTTTCAATTTATCCGTCTGATTCTCTTCTTAATTTCACTAACAATGAAATGTTTCCTAAGTGTTTTTTTAATTTATGGGGTGTGTTTGCTGCCTGTATTTAAGGTTTTAGAGCTGGGGCTTCTCCCTAATTTAGGAGCAGGTGAGGAAGTGATTCCTGAGCAGCAGCATGGGGAACATCCTGTGTCGTCCCAGCAGCAATTCCCACTTCAATTCCCCCCAAAATAGACAAATAATGCCTACAAATGAAATTATTCATGCCTATAAAGTATTTTAGAGGCTGCAAGGAGTTTTCTGCCTTTACCGCAGGTATGGCAGTGCCAAAAAATTGGGGTTTTACGCCTCAGAGCTGAAAACTGAGGGAGTTTTTATGGGTTTATCTGTGCTCCTGAGCTGACAGCAGGATTCTGGTTTTGAAGCCAGCTACCAGCTGGGTTTAGAGGAGAAGGATTTGGTAACCTGAGAGCCTCAAATACAAATAATCTTATTTTCCTTGCTGGAGGGGGCTATAAGTGGAGAAATCCCACTTATAACCAGGCAGCCGGAGATAAATTAGGGCTCTCTATATATAAATATATATAAATACCTATAAATATCTGCTATTTTCAATATAGGACCGTGATGGTGGAACTTATGGCCTTGTACCCATTCAGGGCTCACTCCCAACTCTCCTCTGAGTTATTTTTTGACTCGACCTTTTCGTCTTTCTCCTCTTTCCCCCTTGGCCATATAAAACTTCCACCCTGCCCCAGCACTCTTGTTTCCAACTATTTGAACTGTTTTTTCTTGCTACAGCTCACTTTTGGGGACAACTTGGGGTTTTGTAGACACAAAACAGTGGAATTGAAGTGCTAAAACCTTGCGGGGTAATTGGAAAAAACATTAAATGCTGGATAATTTTTATGTTATTGGAATAAGGCGGAAAAAAATTCCTGTAAATGAGATTTTTTTTTTTTTTCAGCTTCTTTAAAACTGTTTTGACTTGAAGAATTATTCTGTGGTTTGGGAGAGGAATTGCACTGTCAGGAGGGTGCAAGGCTTGTTGCAGCCGGGCCAGCCCTGGGAGTGATGGAGCAATTGGATGGAGCTGATTTCACTGGAATTGTGCCCTGCCGGCACGGGCCCCTCTCCAGGGCTCTGTGCTTCCCTCTGGGTGCTGCCAATCCCAGGGAATATCCACAGGGAATGCTCAGGCAGGGCTCTGCTCCCCTCCGCAACAAACACAGCTTGGGAGAAGGGGATCCTGCGGAGGTTTATCCCAAAGCGATGCTCCGTGTCCTGGGATCAGGCTGGGATTTTCCTTTTAGTCTGTGTTGGAGGTTACACGTTTTGCCTGATAACCTTGGGGAGACTGAAAAACTGATTCACCCTCCTTATCCAGTTTTGTTTTTCACATTTCCAAATATCCTTACATATTAAAGGATGTGCAGACCTGCCTGGAATTCTGGGATTCAGCTTTGCTGGCAAGGTTTTTCTTCAGGAAATAAGCCTGGAGTTACCAATTTTATGTGTTCAAATTACTTCTAGTTACGAGTCAAATCATTCAAATTTCAGGAATTTCATGGATATCGTTCACATTTGGAATTGCAGTGTTTAAGAGCAGAACTTTTGTAAAATAACTTGGATTATTTAACGGCCTTCCGGTGTCTGATGGGGCCTGCAGGGAAGTGGGATGGGGACTCCTCATCAGGAAGTGTGTTGGTAGGATGAGGGGAAATGGCTTTAAAGTGACAAAGAGTGGGTTTAGATGGGATATTGGGAAGAAATTCCTCCCTGTGAGGATGGGGAGGGGCTGGGATGGAATTCCCAGACAAGCTGTGGCTGCACCTGGATCCCTGGCGGTGTCCAAGGCCGGGCTGGACGGGGCTTGGAGCACCCTGGGACAGTAGAAGGTGTCCCTGCCCATGAAATAAGATGAGATTTAAGGTCTCATCTAATCCAAGCCATTCCCTGATTCCCTAATCCATAAATAGATCCATACGACACCAAGAAATTTGTCTTGCCTCACTCTACCAGGCACTCGGGTCCCCTTGGCCTGTTATTCCCGAGGTGGGAATCAGTGCCCTGTTTGCTTTTCACCCCTGAACTCAACTGGCTGGAGAAAACAAGGGCTGGGCAGCAGCTGAGGAGTTTGGAGGAATCCAACTGCTCCCATTCCACGGAAAGGTCGGGGTCCAGTGATCTGTGCCGATGTGTCACCCCTCGGGCAGGATGAGGGCTGGGCACAGCAGGGAGCTCCTGATGGCATCCAGGGCCTTGCTGGGGTTTGTCATCACAAGAAGTGGGATTTCGGGACTGGCACAGGCTGGAGGAAGCGCAGGTGAGGAGCGGAGTTGTGCCTGTGAGGAGGTTTTGGAGCTGTCAGGTTGATTTACACGTAAATCGCTATAAATCAATAAATATTTGGTGTAGGATAGAGGTGCCAGTGAAGGTGTCACGTGCTTGGAAGAAATCTCACGGATATCGTTCACATTTGGAATTGAAGTGTTTAAGAGCAGAACTTTTGTAAAATAACTTGGATTATTTAACGGCCTTCCGGGGGGAAATGGCTTTAAAGTGACAAAGAGTGGGTTTAGACAGGATATCAGGGAGAAATTCTTTGCTGTGAGGGTGGTGAGGTTGGATCAGGAGTGAGGTTGGATACGGAGGCCTCCTTCAGGTAGAGAACAGCACGGATAACTCCCCCGCTTTGTGCAAGAGGCTTCTGATTCCTGAGGTGACTTAGTCCCTGTCAAAGGTACCGAATCACAGAATAACCTGGATAAAAGGTTATCAGGTTCTCTAAAAGAGGCTCTGACTGCAGGTTCTTGAGCTGGGATGTTTGAGAGTGAACTGGAGTTTTTATAAACCGAAACCACTGCAAACACCAAGGTGTGGCAGACTTCTTCTGAAGGACCTGGAACATCTTCCACAGCTCCCTCTACAATCATGGAATGGTTTGGGATGGAAGGACCTTAAATTCACCTCATCCCACCCCTGCCATGGGCAGGGAACCTTCCAGAGGCCACGTTGCTCCAACCTGGCCTTGGGCACTTCCAGGGATGGGATGAGGATCTGTTGCTCCTCCCTTCTGGGGGTGCTCTCTGCTGTTATTCCCAAAAAACAAAGGATCTGTCCAGCTACCCTCACGTTCACCCCACTTTTAACTACCTGATTTAGAAGGTTTTGGCACTGGATGAATTTATAGAGCCCAGGCCAGGACAATCAGAACCCGATGTTCCTGGAACACTGCTGGTTCTCACTGTGATTTTCTGGCCTGGCCAGCAAGGACTGGATCCGTTTTGACAAATGATATAAAATAAAAATGCTGAGGAGTGAGTAACACTTCATATAATTTGCAGGATTAATGGGACTGACCATCAATTTGGATTTCTCCCAGTTGCAGAGAAATTACTGCAGTGATTTTCATCCTCTCCCGTGTGGAGATCTCAGCTCGGCATGGAGAGAGATTCAACAGCTGCTTCTGCAGCTCAGAGATTTTCCTTTCCCTCTGTTATCTCCAGAATTATCATGTGCACCCACAGCAATGTCTGGGTCTCTAAGTCTGGAGCAAATTAATAATTACGGATATTTTCAGAGTGGTTTTTTGTATCAGAACCTTGAAGAATCAAAAATCTGAGCCTGAACAGGGTTTTTTTTTTCAGTTCCTTTCCCGGCAGTGTGGAACTCATGACATCATTTAATGCACTTCAAACCTCAGCATCTCTGAGTACAGAAATTTTAATGCATTGCTGCAGGAACCTCTTGCAGATCAATGCAAATTTCCACCCTGCAGGGTGGTCTGAAGATATTTCTTTTCTGAGTACAACTATGATAAACGAATGGTTAATGGCAAGGGAAAACATATTTTGAAGTAATTGTGCTGTGAGGTTTCTGGTGCCACTGGCACGGCAGAGGTAGAAAAATTGAATAAAGAGAAGTTAAGGACTCGGAGCAGAGCAGCGCTGGGGGATGGCAGGCAGGGAATCTTTTCTGGTTAAATCTTGCTAGAAACCAGATTTTGGAGTTTATTTTGTAGTGGAAACTCAGGTATTTGTAGAGTTGTTGTGCTGAGGAGTGGGGTCTGTTCTCAGCTCAGTGGGCTTTGATAAAAGCACAAGAAAGTAAAATTTGGTGTAAAGAGAGATCATCTCTAGAACTCCACCATCAGAGATTTGCAGCCTTCACAAATTCTGTGCAAACTGTGGACGTGGGAGGTGAAGAAAAGATTTTCACTGCATTTGGAATGGTCAGTTTTGCTGACGGATGTGTTGTCCCCTCAGGGGTGGCAGCTGGAGAATCCCTACCTGGGTGATCCGTGGAGTGGCCAGTGATGCACAAAACCCTTTAAAGACGTTTTTAGCTTGTCTTTAAATAATGAAACTGTGGATATTTTGGCCAGGCTATTCCATCCTGACTATAAGAGCCTCTCATAAATAGAATTGGAGCCTCAGCAAGCGGAGGTGAAGGCTGGAGAACACTTCGGGAAACAAGAAATTCTTTTCATTAATTCCATTAAATTTCACTAAAACGAGAGCTCTCCATTAAAAACAACAAAGGATTTATAGCATGAAAGGTCTGATTTCATTCCAGCTCTTCTGTGGCTTTATTTCAGTCACTGGACATAAAATAGATTCCCTTGGAGTGGAATCCTTCACACGGATTCATGGCTGATTCACCCCAGTCCATTCCGGGAGCACAAAGATTTAATTGTGTGGAGACTCTGGGTAAACCGCAGCTGTGGGTAAATGCAGCTTAATTCCACCAGGTCCAAGCTTCACCTGTGCTTCCCCATTAGTACTCAGAGCGGGATATTGGATTTTTCCTCCAGCTTTGATGCATCTGGATTGGATGAACACCCATAGACGTGGTTTATTTTCATATATCTGGGTGCCGAACACTAAATGTGCATCTGGAACAACCTGGGCTGTGGAAGGTGGCCCTGCCTGGGAACATGATGAGCTTTAAGGTCCCTTCCCACCCAAAAAATTCCATGATTCCAGGCTGACAGGATGAGGTGCACTGGGATATCTTGCTGCTCAAGAGTAAACCAGAATTTTTTTGCAGCAAAACCACGAATAGCTAAAAGTTGTAGCAGCAAGGTTAATAAAATGTATTAACCTTGAAAATACAGAGTCTTCTGCTATTTATGGGTTTTCATCAAAAAGTTTAACCAGTTTCGGTTTTCCAAAGCTTCTCTTTCCTTTCCAAGAGCTCAGGGAGATGATCCCAGGCATGGAATGTTCTCTGCAACAGGAGCAAGGTGACAAACAGAGAAGGAAAGTGGGACACGAGCAGCTGGAGATGGAAACAGGAGTGGGGACAGAGCAGAGACCTCGAGGCTGAGTTTGTTTCCTGCAGATTTATTTGGTTTACCCCAAACTGATGCCTCTGATTTCATTGTCCCAGACCTGTTGTTACAAACCCAACCAGGTTGGGATTAGCCCCGATCCCAAATTTTCCACGCCAGGCCCAGCCCAGTTCTGCAGAACCTCTCCCACGAGAGCAGTGGAGACATTCCTGGAGGATCATTTGTCCTGAGACAAGCGTGGAGTCACCAGGACGAGCCACCAGCACAACTCACTCAAATAAATAATGAGGCTTCAAGTTCCCAGCTGCTTTTAAAAACTCTTTGCCAGTTCCGTGCATCTATTTACCCTTCGCCAATCACTTTTGGGCTGCCTGCTATTATTTCATTTCCAGTTTTCCCTGCATTGGGCAGGGACACAGAGCCAAGGTCACCCTGGCATGGGGGTGACAGCTATTTTTACCCAGCACAGGTGGCCTGAGGCCCTGCTGGGAGCTCTGCTCCGGGTGAAGCTTGGGAGCTGTTGGGAGTGTCCTCCTGGCAGAGATGTCACCAAAATTTGTGAGGAAAATAAAAAACCTCTAATGCTATATTTGAAGGGATAGAGAATCAGGCATCACTTTATTCCAGCCAGGACGTGCCACTGAAAATATTCCATATGCACATCACTCTCATCAGGCTTCCTGCAGATTTATACACCAAAAAAATATAAAATTCAAAGCAGTTCCTGTTCATCGGTCCCAAATTAGGCAATTTTTCTAATATTTGGTTTCTTATTGGTCACAGATTCCTTCACCTCCGACGCTGATTCGGTCCTCACTCCTTGAATCCCTTATCAGTGTCTTCCAGACCAGGCATCTCCAACTGTGCCAGGGCAACATCTGGGGCTGATGTTGGCTGATTTTCGCTGATGGCCGTTATCTTTTGTGCATCTTCTGTGCTACTCCCAGCCTGCTGAGATGTTCAGCTCACCCCTCGCTGAGTGGTGCAAGGTCCCCTGGAAAAAACCCTAAGCTTCCTTTCCCCAGGGCAAAGGCAAACCAAGCCTGACTAGAGAAATGAAATAAAAAGTTTTAAAAGTTTTATAGTATTTCCAACAGCCCGAGCTGGGCTGAAAAGCTGCACAGCCCCAGAGAGCCCTGAACACACAGGGGACAGGATGGGACAGGATGGGAGTGAGGGCTCAGCTCTTGGGGCATCTGCTTTGGAGACAAAGGGTGATGCAATCTTTGGAAATTAATGAAGCCACGTTGCTAAAATGATAATTTTCCTTCATTTTTAAAGATATTATCTGTTATAGGGACAATCTTGTAGCTCTGGGTCTTCATCTCTCTCTGCTCTGACGCCACTCGTTAGAACGCACCCCGAATATTCCCAAATTAAATCGGAATATGCATTCATTTCCATGCCAGCACTTTGCAGCTCTGTTCATTTCTGCCCGTGTCCTTCGAGCTTTCTGCAAACAGTGCAAGGTTTTCATTTTTCATGGTTTTTTTGGTTTTTTCCTCCCTCTGTTTTCCTTTTCCTCCCTTTCAGGCCACATCAGCCCCAGCCAGCCCCCAAAGCCACCCCACACTCTGCATGTGGCACTGCGGATTTTGGCCGCAGGTAATGAGGAGCCGCCGGTCAAAACATGTTTGTTTTCCTTTAACCCTTTCCTGGTTCTGTGCCAGGGCTCAGCAAGGTGTCAGATGTGGGATTTGCTTTCTGGGGCCGTGGAAGAGAACGCCCTGTTCAGCTCTTCGGGTATTTAAAGAGCACTTCAAGCAGAGAACACGGTGATTAACAGGGGGTAGAGTTACAGGTGGGATCTCGCTGAAGGAAATTCTGCAGCAGATAAAGGAGGGCTTTTATCCATTTAATGGGGGAATATGGCCAGCTTTCACTAAACCCCTTCTAAATGACAACACTTAACTCCCCACAGCCACTTTAATGCTCAAAGTGCATTAAGGTTGCACAAAACCTCAAGATAATTTGACTTTTTCAGGTCCTAGTCTTAATTATTTTATTTTATACTCAACCATTTCCATTCCCAGCACGCTCTTGGCCTCTCCAGAGGCTGAGGAGAACGAGATGTCAGCCTAGAATCAATTTGCACTCCTGGGAATTATTATTAAGGGGTGTTGGGGAGCAAAGAAGGCAAAAGATGCTGGTTTAAGGAGGGAAAAGTGGAAATAAAATAATAGCAGGCAGCACAAAAATGATTGGTAAAGGGTAAATAGATGCATGGAACTGGCAAAGGGTTTTTAAAAGCTGTTGGGAACTTGGAACCTCATTTTTGTTTGGATGAGTTGTGCTGGTGGCTCGTCCTGGTGACTCCACGCTTGTCTCAGGACAAATGATCCTCCAGGAATGTCTCCACTGCTCTCGTGGGAGAGGTTCTGCAGAACTGGGCTGGGCCTGGCGTGGAAAATTTGGGATCGGGGCTAATCCCAACCTGGTTGGGTTTGCAACAACGGGGCTGGGACAATGAAATCAGCAGGATTCCTTTTCCTGGGAGGGAAAATGTCTTTGGGAAGTTGAGACATGAACGGCTGGGTTGGAGCTGATGGTCTGTCCTCACCTAATGAGTACTAATTGCTCATTTGTCCCAGGGAGGTCCAACACCGATTCCCTGGGGATGGGAAGGGTGGCAGGAATGCACAAACCTTTTGCTGTGGCTCTTATCCTGGGAAAACCACTCCAAAAAAGGGAGATCGGGATAAAAATAACAGGTTTTAGCACATGTTTAGATTTTCCTGATGCCTGCATTCTGTATCTGTAAAAGGGATGCCTCAGTGTCCTGGATTTTGATCCTTGTGGATTCCAGCTCAGAAAACGATTCTTTGAATTGAAGAATTCAAACCTATTCACCAGGGCTGTTATCCTGGGAAAACTGCTCCAAAAATGGGGATCAGGGAAAAAAATAACAGGTTTTAGCACCAGTTTAAATTTTTTTCTGATGTTTGCATTCTGTATCTTTAAAAGGGCTGCCTCAATGTCCTGGACTTGGGTTTTGATCCTCGTGGGTCCCTTCCAGCTCAGAATATGATTCTTTGAATTGAAGAATTCAAACCTGTTTGCTGTGGCTGTTATCCTGGGAAAACTGCTCCAAAAATGGGGATCAGGGAAAAAAATAACAGGTTTTAGCACAAGTTTAAATATTCCTGATGCATTCTGTATCTGTAAAAGGGATGCCTCAATAATGGACTTGGGTTTTGATCCCTGTGGGTCCCTTCCAGCTCAGAATACGATTCTGTGAATGCAAGATCTCAGATTTTCCCGGGTTCAATTTTGTTAAATTCCCCCAAAAAATCCCACCCTGAGGAATCTTGTGTGGAGCCCTCAGCTCCAAGAAAGAACTTTGTTCTCTGCACCTTTGTCTTAACCCTGACGTGTGATACCTGCAAAATAGCACTGAAAATGTCAAATTTGATTTCGAGTTCGTGTTAATGGCACCAAATTCCTCTGCCTGGTGAAGAGGCAGTGTCAGGAGGGTGCTGCTTAAACTGATTTTCTTCAGTAGGTCAGAAGAGGTCAGGCTGGGACTGAGGAGTGCCGGGCTCTGAGCCTGGCCCAGGGCTGTGTCTAAGAGAAGTTAACTCCCACCATCAAATATTCTTCTTGAAAGCAGGAATATTTGGCTTTAAATACAACGCGATCACCAGTTTCTGTGAAATACAGCTAAAATATGATGTTTCGGGGGCTCAGGGTTTCTCTTTTTGCCGTGCTCCTGGTGCTTTCTTTGCTAAGCCAGTGTGAAGGGGAGATCTGGTTTAAATTCCCCAGAAATCCTCAGTTCCCTGCTTGCCGAAACCCCTTTGGTTTCCATGCAGAATTTCCAACCAGAATTGCCATTGGGGGACCTCTTTCGGGCTAAAAACCCCAGGTCCTGCAGGAAGGTTGAAGTGGATTTTGCATTCCCTAAAAACATCTCTGGCTCGTGCTGTTCCAATGACTCCATCCCTCCGTGTCCAGGCATTTCAGGGATTTTATGGCAGGGAAAATTCAGGCTAAGCTGATAAAGAAGTGTCAGTACTGGCAGAGATTAGAAATTTCATTGCAGTAGCAGATCTTATGAATTCTTGGGCCTTTCCCATGTAAGTTGAAGATCTAAAATTCAAGAAAACAGTGGATTTAGAGTGTTAGAGCACAGGGCTGTGGCTGTAAGTCCAAAACTCCTCAGAGACAGCTCCGAGTTCAGGACGCAGCTCCTGCTGGCTCATGCACAAGGCTCAAACCAAATTAACTTCACCAGAGCTTAAGCGACATCAAGGTAATGTGACATTAATCAGGATTTCTGCTCCCAGCGTGTTCAAGGTCCTGCCTCAGCGAGGGGGAGCTGCTGGAATGTTTTCCTGTGTGCAGACATCGAAACTTCACCCTGGGGAGTGCTGGCAGGAGCTAAAGGTTGTTTTCTAATTTAACTGTCCTGGGAGCATGTGCTTAGGGAAGACATTCCCTGCGAGGGTGAGAGGCTTTGGTTTCCATCGCTGTGCGGAGCAGAGCTCTGTGAGCAGCAGGAGTTCTTGCCTTGCACCCAACTGTAAGAAAAAAATAAAAAAGTCTCAAAAAAACCTGTTTATGGTACTTCATGAAATGTTTATTTTATGATTAATTAGTTGCAAAAGGAGTTGCGTGTGGGGACTTCCTCCGAATGTCACTGCAATTATGAAAGCTTTGATTTGCAAGAGGAGTATGAATTCGGTGATGTTGCAGACGAGTCCTTGGTGATGCACGTGGGGAATTTTATTTCATAATCAAAGTTTTGCCAGATCAAAGAAATAAAGGAGTTTTCCAGCACTCACAGCACTGGTTACTCTCTTCAAACATCTGGAGCTGCACCCAGGACCTCATCAGTAATAACTCTGTCTGAACTGCATTGTGAGTTCTGAGCAAGGAGGGTTTGTCTTTAATGCACCTGAAAGAACAGGCTCTGGCTCCTCACCAGTTAAAGAACCAGTAAAACCTCCCCAAAACCGGTATAAAACCCGGTACAGGTGTGATTGTGTGCCCGGCTCTGCCCAGTGACTCTCTCCAGCTGTGGAGGAGGTGGAGCTGTGTCCTTTCGATCCTGGTTTCGCCCTTCCCACTGCGTGTCAGCATGGAGGGGGTTTAAGGCCATTATTTATGGTCCAACAGCGAGAGCTGTGCAGCTGCTCACGGCCTGCAGGATGGGGTTCACGGAGGCACCAGCGGGATTGGGGTTCTGGTGTGGGTGAGACCCAGCCCTGCTCGGCGGGGATGGGCAATGGGAAGGGTCAGCCTGGGCTGGCTGCCAGGACATGTTCAGAGCCAGAATGAGCTCGACTGTGATTAAAGATCCTCCCAGCAGCATCTGGCGGCTGCAAGTTGGGCTGCTTGATCCCAAGTCCTCCAACTCCTGGCTGTGCCCAGGACATTGAGGCCTCCCTTTTATAGGTACAGAATGCAGGCATCAGGAAAATTCAAACCTGTACTGAAATCTGGGCGTTTTCCCCCTGATCCCCCTTTTTGGAGTGGTTTTCCCAGGATAAGAGCCACAGCAAAAGGTTTGTGCATTCCTGCCACCCTTCCCATCCCCAGGGAATCGGTGTTGGACCTCCCTGGGACAAATGAGCAATTAGCACTCATTAGGTGAGGGCAGGGATCGGCGGGGGAAGTGGTGCTCAGGGAAGGGCAGCTCCAGCCGAGCCGAGTTGTTCATTTCTCAACTTCCCAAACACGTTTTCCCCTCCCAGCAAAAGGAATTGGTGTTGGGCCTCCCTGTGTTTCTGCAAGAGGTGATGCTCCTGGAGGAGAGCTGGAGCTGGGGTCGGTTGTTTCTCTGCACAGGAACTTAAACCACTTCTTAAACTTAGATTCAAGGCCAGGAGAGCACAACTTCGTCTTTGCTGGCTCTTACAAGAATGGCCCTCCCGGGCAAAAACTCCTGAACTGAGCTCGTGTTTCCACATCCTTTAAAAAACCATATAAAATCAGTTTATACACCGTAAACATCCAGTTTTTTCATAACACAGCTCCTGTCAGGAGCTGGGCTTCTATTCTTGTGAGTCCCTTCCAAGCTGGGACGTTCTGTGATTGTATTTACTGTTAATTATTCAGCCTTCAATAATTATCAATGCCCAGACAACAGCAGAGCAAGAGAAACCCTGAGGGAGGAGTGGTGAGATGCAGCTCTGTGGAATTCCTGTGGCTTGGAGCAACCCGGGGTGGTGGAAGGTGTCCCTGCCCACGGATGGTGGGATGAGATGCTTTTTAAGATCCTTTCCAAACCAAACCATTCTGGGATTGAGTTACTTTCCCTTTTAATCTATTTAAGACACATTAATGTATCACCCTGCAGAATTAACTGGCTATTACAAAGTGGCCCAGCAGTAGCAATAATTGTATTTATTTACGCTGACAGAGCTGCTCCGGCTCCTCTCCGATGGGAGATTCCCTTCCTGCCCTTCCCGGGTGGAATGTGGGCCACTGAGGTGTTCCCGAGCCGGGCTCTGTGGTGTCTGGCAGAAAGTGACCTTGCTGCCACTGCTTAAGGAGGCTTTGAGTCCCTTTAATCTGAGCTCTGTGACCACACTGTGCCAGTGACGTCAAGGCTGGTGGCACCGGGCTGTGCTTTAGCACAGCCTCTCCTTAAGGCTGTGAAAATAACCCGGGAATTAGCGCCAGTCTTGGGGCCAAACCCACCTTGGCATGCAAGGAAAAGCTGCCCAGTTAAATCAAAAAAGGCTCAGCAGCAGCGTTTTCTGCTCCTTAATATTCTAATCGCTCCCGGGAATTTTTAATTGGGGTTTGAGTGTGGAATTGTGGTGATATCATTACAGGTCATTTAATCCAAGCCCCCTGGCAGGGCACTTTCAGTGGGATCTGGTTGCCTGGAGCCCTGTCCAGCCTGACCTTGGGTGTTTCCATCCCTGCATCCGTGACCTCCCTGGGTGTATTCCAGCATTTTGCTGCCCTCAGTGTAAAAAAATTCTTCTTTGTATCCAATCTAAATCAATTTTTCAGTTCAAACCCATCACCTCTTGTCCTGCTGTGGGATTGTCCCCATAACAGAGAGATCACAACATCTCAGAGAATCATGGAATGGGTCGAGCTGGGGTTTTAAGGATCACCTTGTCCCACCCCTGACACGGGCAGGGACACCTTCCACTATCCCAGGGTGCTCCAAGCCCCGTCCAGCCCGGCCTTGGGCACTTCCAGGGATCCAGGGGCAGCCACAGCTTCTCTGGGAATTCCATCCCAGCCTCTCCTCACCCTCGCAGCCAGGAATTCCTTCCCAATATCCCACCTAACCCTGCCCTCTGGCAGTGGGAAGCTCATCCCTGTGTCCCTCCATCCCTTGTAAACTGCTTCTCCAAAGTCTCCCTCTGTGTGTTCCCATAATAATCATAAAGGGAGCTCTGGAAAAGTTTTGGTTTCCGTGGTCTGGTTTGTTCCTTGATCCCCAATACTGGATCCCTCTGACTGTGATTTCGGGACACAGGGGAAAGAGGGAATCCGGAGGATCCTTCCTGGGTGTGCAAAGAGCTGAACTCCAGAAAGCGCTGCTGTCAAGCCTTTTTTTGATTTAACCAAGCTGACTGGGCCTGGGCTGGAAATGCGTTTTCCAGAACTGCAGCTCTCCCATGAGTGGCAGAAGGTTGGAAAAGCACAAGAGGCTGGGATGTGAGGAGAACATTCCTGTCCGAGCAGGGATACCTGGAGTAACACAGGCCCAGCCTGGCAGCCCGAGCTGCTGTATAACATAAATGTGCTTTTTTTTTTTTAATACCTGTGTGCCAAGGGACTGAACAGAGCACCCATTAATTGAATATTTTTTGTGTATCTTTTTGCTCCAATTGAATTTTTCTTTCGTATTTTGATAGGAGCCAGAGATTCCATGTTATGTTATGAATATGGATCCGTAGCCAGCAGCTATGTGGAAAAATCAATACATTCCCAGTTCACTCCCAGGTGTTTTATTGCTAAAGGGGTTGGGCAGAGCAAGAGCACTGCCAGGAATGGATCCTGCTGGTTGAAAGGGAGCAGGGAAATATGGCTGGAAACTGCTTCAAATGGAAGAAAAAAATTGTGTTCCTTGGGTTTATACATCGCAGGAATTAGGCTTCAGTGAAAGAAAGGTGAACTGGAATGAGAAAATACCGGGAATGGGAGAGGGAATCGTTTTCAGGGTGCAAATTGCTCACTAAAATATGCTAGAATTGTTACAAACCTTCGGCAAATCCTGTAAGTAAAGTCAGACACCTCCTGTGACAGAGCAGTGAAAAATCTCCCAGGTCATGCCCAGCTCCTTGTCCGCTGGAGTTCCCTGATGGAAAACGGGTGAAATTTCTTTAATGAAGAAGCAACACAAAGTGAGAGTTCCAAGCGTGGAACAGAGCAGGGAAAAACACAGAAATCACCGTGAGAAAACCTTCAGAGCTGCAAACTGTGGCTCTGCTCAACAATTCCCTGTCTACTCCAAAATCGGAGATAATTTTTGTCCGCAGTGAATCAGATTTCATTTTGGCCACGCTGAGTTGGGATATTTCCCTCTCACCCTGAGCCAAAGGCAGTGGATCCTTGGATTTAAAACCTCCTGCAAGGGCCTAGAACTCTCCTGTGCGTGCCGTCACACCTTGGAAAACATTCCAGCTACTCAGTTAATTAGCAGATGACAAATTAAATATTTGCTAAGTGAAATTGGAGCTGGATTAGTGACCGGCCCAGAATTCTATCCTTGGAGATAATTTGGGTTCTGATGCATCAGCAGGGCTGGATATTTACAGCTCACATTGCCTGGGGGTGGAAATATTATTAATTTTATTTTTCCTTCTGAAAAGATTTCATCCAACTGCTGGTGGCATCAAGAGGATCCCACCAGCTCTGGCTGGGACTGCCAAAGTTGAGGCTGAAATTCCATTTTGGGAATTCCGTTCCCCGAGCATCTTTTAATTGGCAGCTCCCTACCTAAGCCTGGGTAGCACCTGCGCCTCAGAACCTTTCAGAGCCTGCTGGTTACAGGTTTTCTCCTAGAAAAATTATTTTAGAACAAATTTATGGCAGTTATTTATCAGAGATCCTCTTTTTTTTCTCCATGGCAGGGCAGGAACATGGTCCTTGCTGGGCAAAGCTGGATTTGGACCCTGCAGCAATAAATACCCTCAAGGAGTGGAAGTCAAGGCCATATTTTAAATAATGTTGGGTTTTAGATGAAGCTGAAAATCCACTCAGGGTGTTGCTCTTTGGCTTTAAAAATCTTCCTTGGAGTAAAAAATACCCAGTGTTAACTGCACAGTTCTTAATGTCTGCCCTGCCTGATGCTCTTCACTTTGATCTGAGAAGCTTTGAGTGCCACAAAACAACACTTTCTTATGGTTTTCAGGGGCTCTGAGCTTTGTTCCCTGCTGTGGGCAGTGTTTTACTGGCAGAGCCGCTCCTTTTGCTGCAGGAAATGGGGTCAGAGCGTTCCCCAGCTCCCAGAAGTGACGGAGCTGTGGGGATCGATGCCACCCGTCCCTTCAGAGCTGGAGTCTGCCCTTCTATCCCCACAGGTTGTTGGGCAGGTGAAGGTTTCTCCCTGCTCGTTCTGAACTCACCGAGGCTTTTCCTGTGGGTCTGGAGCAAATCAAACGGCAAAGAGCTGAAACAAGGGGGAAAAGGTGGTGAGAGGGAGAATAAAGCAGAGAATTGTCCTGCAGGGCTGCAGTGCTTGAGGGCAGCTTTCCTGACCGGTGGGGTGGGCAATCCTAAAAACCTCGTTCTTTCCTTTGAAAACACTATTGCGGGCGTCTCTTGAAATGGATAAAGAGGGTGAGATTTGGCCTTTAATGTCAGCTTTTAAGAGGGTGAGATTCGGCCTTTAATATCAGCCTTTATTGACTCAAATCCTGCAGTGTCGCTGCTGGGATGCTGGGAGTTGAGTGAACAGCTTTTCTACATCGATAATTATTAAGTATTTAACAAGCCTTCAACTTTGTTCTGATTTTTCCTCTTTTTGTTTTGCTGTTTGTTTGATTTGGGGATTTTATTATTTTTTTTTTTTTTTTTAAGGAGCCTGCAAGCCCTAAAACACAAGAGAAATGTCCCTTAGCAGAGGTCACCGTGCTGACATCAGGGGATTGTCATCTCCTCTCAGATTTACTGCCCCAGAACGGCCTGGCCAGACCCAAAATAACCCAAACTCTGGGAAAAACTTTGAAGCAAGCGCAAGATCCAGTGCTGGAAGCAAAGAGCAGCTCTTAATGCTGAGTAGGGCTAAAGTTTAGTTTCGCTTTTTCTTTTTCCCAAGGAAGGGAGGGAATAAAAAAAAAAAATCCTGCCGTGTTTCCAGCCTGTCCAACAGCCCTGTGTGCTCCCACAGCCAGGGCAAAACCATCCTGGGCGGGTTGGGTACAATAGGAAAAACTTCTCCCCGAGCTATGCCAGGAGCTGGTGCCCAGCTGAGAGCCCAGGGTCACTCTTAAAGGGCAGATTCCAGAGGTTTCACCCAGAGGAGCTTTCCAGGAGCTTGGCAGGGCCAGGGAGTGATCCCAATCGGATTGGAGGCTGCAGGGATTTCACAGCCTGCCCGTCAAGCTGCCCTTTCATTTTATAATCCTCACAGGCTGTGGGGATGGTGATGCAGGGCTGACTAAGCAGAGAGCCCTGGCCACTGCCAGGGGCTTCTCCCTTTCAATTATTTCTATTCCTGTTTAGAACATCCCATTTTTCCTGTGCAATCCTCCTGCCTTGCCCTGCTGTTGCTGTATTAAAAAAAAATCTCATTTTCCCCAAATAATTGCAGCTTTGCAGAGCAATGGTTACCAATAAACCGCTGCCTGATCAGTCCCTCTTCGTTTTAATTGTTATTGCCTTTGTTAAATGTGTTTAAAATGGAGAGGGAGACCACAGAAATCACCTAGAGAAGGATAAAACGCCTCAGTGCTTTCTATTTGGCTGATAACGAGGTCATTTAAACGTAGTCACTTCCCCTTCCAGAGAGAATTCCTGTGCTTAAAGCCCCTTGGAATCCGCCAGAGAATCCGGTGTTTCTTCGGAAGCTGAAATCAGACAAATTGAAATGGGAGATCGGGCACACCCTGAACGCTGTTTATCGATGATATTCTGGAAGTGATTTCCAAGGGCGAGGAAGATGCTCAGACCGAGGATCTCCCGCCCCAGGAGCAGAACGTGCATTAGCCAAACTCTAAATAGGCTTAGTTAAGCCCAAGTTTATTATTCAGTGCAGCGGATGAATGGTCGAAGTTCAGCCTTCTGATGCACAGAAGATCAGATTAAAGAACCAAACACGATTTTCTGAATATTCCAAGCAAATACTGCCTGAGCCAGCCCTGCTTCGAAAAACTCTTGCATTTCTCCTCCTGGTTTTGCTGCCTCAAAGCCACAGCTGCATTTTATCCAATTTTATATCATTATTTGCACATAATCTGTGTGCAAATACATAAAACAAGGGAAGGAGGTTTTTCTCAGTGTGTTGGTGACCCACTGGGAGCAGCTCCACACGAGCTGCTCGTGATGAATTAAAGTTCCTGTATCATCCAGGTTTATCTGGAGTAAAAATGTTTTTACAGAGCATTTTCTACCTGGCACATAAACGATAAAATTTCCTTTTTCTGTGGCTTAAAAAGTGTTGGAATTCCCTCAGCTTTATCATATCCATTACTGGGATGCTTTGGGGGAAAATGACTGCTTCATCTCTTGAGTAATAACGCCTTAAAATTCACTTCATTCCCTTCCTTCATCCCCAGGTATTGATTTAATTATCATTAATTACTTTTAATAACTCTTGTCCATGTGCAGGATTTTCTAACAGATGTGAGAGTTTGTTACATTTGTCAGGGACATCTGGAGATCCTCTCCTGGGGTTAAAACTGGGGGTCAAAGTCCTCCTTGTGTGTGGATCAGGACTCGAAATTAAGTGGGATCTGAATTCCATAATTGCCTCGATGGCCCTTTTTTGCCAGCTAAACTCCATCACATTTCCTGGAAACATTTGATGCTGATTCATAACTCGAAATCTCAATAATCACTCCAGGGGGAGTTGAAATT
>VZTD01004797.1:390105-400977 GCA_013397725.1 Rhagologus leucostigma | reverse complement strand
TTTTTTGTCCTGAAACATCAAAGTTCATAAAAATTATCAGATTTTTTTTTTTTCTGCAAAATGGAAAGCCCAGGGAATTTTGTGGGGAACTCTAAGTGTGACGTGCTCTGATGTCACAGAGAGTGCTCGGGGTGATGGGATCTCGTCTGCAAAAAAACCCCACAGAAAGGGCAGTGCTGGGTTTGCAGTACAGGGCAGCAAAATCCAGCCTCAAAGAGGGGAAAAATCAGGCACAAACAGGGAAAAAAGTCAAAAATCAGTCATGAAGAGGGAAGAAAATTCAGCCCCAAAGGGGGGAGAAAAATCGGCCATGGAGGGGGAAAAAAACTTGGCCCCAAAAGGGGGAGAGAAAAAATCGGCCCCCCAAAGAGGGGGAAAAAAACCCAGCCCTGAAAAGGGGGGAGAAAAAATTGGCCCTAAAAGGGGGAAAGAAAAAACTGGCCTCAAAAAGAGGGGAGAAAATATTGGCCCCAAAAAAGGGGGAGAGAAAAATTGGCCCCAAAAGGGCGGGAAAAAATCCAACCCCAAAAAAGAGGGAAAAAATCAGCCCCAAAAAGGAGGGAAAAAATCGGCCCCAAAAGGGAGAGGGAAAATAATTGGCCCTGAAAAGGAGGCAAAAAAAATCCAGCCCTAAAAGAGGGGGGGGAGAAAAAAATTAGCCCCAAAAAAGTGGGGGGAAGAAAAGTTGGCCCAAAGAGGGGGAAGAAAAATCAGCACCAAAAAGTGGGAGAGGAAAATCAGCCCCAAAAAGGGGGAGAGAAAAATCGGCCCCAAAAAGGGGGGAAGAAATCAGCCACAAAGAGGGGGAAAAAAAAAAAATCCAGGTTCAAAACCCCCTGTGCCATCCAGCTCAGCACCCTGAGCACCTGGAGAGCGTTAATCCCGTGAAATAAAATTTCTGTGGAAGGGGAGGAGGAAAATCCTGTCGGTACCTGGGATGGGAAGGGCTCCTGCTGCGTTCCCACCCTTCCCTGCTGCGGCTGGTGATCCCAAAGCCTGGCCCCACGTGGAATATTCCGTGTTTAACTTCCAGGAATTGCCCCGGAAGCCAGGCCGCTCTGGTTTCGAGGCCTGCTTCTCCCTGTAGTAAATCAGGCCAGAAAACGACTTCCCCACGGGGTTTTGTTTGTTGTTAAACAACCCGAACAGGGAAGATATTTGCTCTGTAGCACAGCAACGAATCCACGGCTGGGTGGTGGCGGGGAATTGAAGCTGAGCCTTAAATGAGGAGCTTTTCCCAGGCCCAGGGCTGGTGTTGGAGGTGGGGCGGTGACCCCGCGCCGAGGTGCTGCGTAATAAACTCAGACATGCAGGGATGCGCCTCTGCTCAGTGGTTTTCCCTGGATATCGGCCTTTCACTGGGAATTATTTAGATTTTTAAGTGCCTCACTCGTTTCTGCACTGCAGTCGTGGGACTGTGGGATGGGTTGGGATGAGAGGACCTCAAAGATCATCCAATTCCACCCCCACTCCTTCCACTGTCCCAGGGTGCTCCAAGCCCCGTCCAACCTGGCCTTGGGCACTTCCAGGGATGGGGCAGCCACAGATTTTTGGGATAACCTGTGCCAGGGCCTCCCCACCCTCACAGTAAGTAACTTTTTTGACCCAGGGTACCTGATCTCTGCAGGAGAAGATGATGCCACAAATTATAAAGTTGCTGTTGGGATAAAACCCAGCCAGAGGAGCTCCATAACTGGAATTTCCCTAAACTCTTCCCATCCCTCTTGAGGATGCAAATCCTGGACTGGCACCTTCCTGGCCACTCTAAGTGTCGGCCCTTCCTAACGAAGTGTGATTATTCCCAAGCAACTTCAGGATCAGTCCATTAAACCTGATTTAATGTGGCTTTCCACAGCATTTTTGTGTTTGAACAATCGCAGAGCAGCAGAATGTTTTTAATGGTTATTAAATAATAATCTGTGGGTACAAATCAGTGGCAGAGTGTGCCGTGGCCATCAGTGCTTTGTGTTGTATTTTAACAACAGATCTGCATTTCCTGATTCCTTGAATTGCTCCTCGCTGGAAAAATCAAGGCTTGTTAACGAACAGGAACCAGGCAAGGCTGGTGCAAAGGGTTTGATTTCTCAGAACTGGGGAATGTGCTGGGAAATTCCTTTATTTTATTATTTATTTATGGCTGGGATTTCATCTAAAGGAAGATGGGAAGTTCCAGAGTATCTGGAAGTCCCAGATGTCAGCAAACAGATGTTCTGCCTCTGCCAGGCCAAGGCCATCAGCCTTTAACAGGGATTTAAACTTCCTGTGCATTTCCAGCTCATTTCGGTGCCTTTTCCCACTGTTTTCAGCTGCTTTATCCCTTGGAAAGGATAAATTTGAAGCCAGCTCCAGTTCGCCCAGGACATTTCCAGGTGTGGGAGCTGGGATTGCAGGCCCAGGATCTCCAGGGCTATCCCAGAATTTGCTTCCCTTTGAGAAAGGAAAGAAGCAGAACATTCCCATCTCTCTCTCTTTCCCTCTCTTTCCTTCCCTTTGCCTCCTTTTCCCTCCCTTTTCCTCCCTTTCCCTCTCTTTCCCTCTCTTTCCCTCCCTTTCCCATTTTATACGTGCAGACTTTTCTTCCTGCTTTTCATCTTTACTCCAGTTCTGCCTGGAAGTTTATGGAAGGGAAATAACAACAGGTCTCTTGCATATCTAAAGTGAATTAAAATCCCAGGAAATCATCCTGTGCAGGCCAAAACTGGAATTTTGTGTGCAGGGAAAGTTTTCTCTCCTTCCTTGGGCTCTGAAAACACGACTTTGCCCCCAACCCAGCCCACCCAGGCAGGGCAAATTGTTTCTTTTCAAGAATTAGGAGGAGATGAGCGAGTTGGGAAGGTGGGAAAAGCCTCCATGCCTGACCTACATTCCCAGTTTCCCCATTCAGAGCCTGTGCTCGGAGCAGGGGATGAGAGGAACATTTTGTGATGTGAGTCAAAGCTCCCCTCCCCTGCGCACTCCATGTAGTGCTCCCAATTTTTTATAGGAATTGGTACAGCAGAGGCTGTTCAGAACCACTTTTGCCCACAAAAGTTCTAATGGAATCATTCTTTTTATCAAGTGAGACTCCCCAGTTTATGTACTTTTAAAGGTCCTTTATCTGCATCAATTTAACCAAGGCACCAAGCTGGTCATGTGAGGGTGGTTTATTAATAATTACTGGCCACACTTTGTTGTTTCCATCATTCCAGAGGCAGATTTTCCCTTTTCCTCTCAAAAACGACAGAAAGGATGCTGATAAAACCCCAAACTGCAATCAGATCTGTGCATGAGCAGAGCAAATCCTGTGAATCCCTGATGTGACAAGCTGGCCTTTATGGATTTCTGTCCCGAAATCTGTTTTCTGGAATAGAAATAACATGGGGCAAATGGTGCCCCTGGAGCAGGGAAAACCAGGATCCAACCTTTTCCACAGCTGGGTTTGAGTTTGGGTGGGATGAGAGTAAAGGGATGAACTGCTCTGGTGACAAATCACTGGGTGGGGATTTGCTCGGGTTCCACTTGAATTTAGATATTTCATGGGGTTTATTGCCCTTTTATCCTGAATGAAAATCCGAAACTTCCTGGTCTCCAATGATTTTTCTGGAAGTTGATCATTTTTGTTCTCATCTGGGCTCCCTTTCCCATAAAAGCTGCACCGGGATCACTTCTGGAATTCCCTTTCAGCCTGGCCTTTGCGTGGTTCTCCCTGTGCTTGCCCGAAATCCTTTGTCAGGTTTTACCTGAACTCGTGAATGGCTTTGACCGAGGTTTTTCTTGTAACTCACCCAGCTCTGGGCTGGAATCGTTCACGTGGAGGTCACGGCAATCAGGAGCACAGGCTGTGTGCCCAGTCCCTCTCATTAGCGGCGTGATTTGCCTTTCCTGAGCAAGGTGCAGCAGGAGCGGCCCTTGTTTGTCACAAAGGGTGGCTTTGCCATCTGCTCCGGGCTGGAAATCCGGAGTGGGGTTCATGGCAGGGATTCCTGCATTTCCTGGGGTTGACTGGCAGGAAACTCCATCACTCACAGCCCCTCCGGCTCTCGGGGTGAAAGGGCAAGCTGGGACTTGAGGTGAATAAACCGAATTTCCACCAGTGTGTGCTGAATTCCCCTCCAGGGACTGCGGGGCAGTGATTGATGGGAGGCTCTTCAGTGGAATATTGTAGTTTTGCTTTGAATTTTAATGCAAGAAGATGAGGAAAATCTCCATCCCTCCAGCTGCTTGATTGTTTTAAATAACTTTAATTACAGAGCCTGACCCCTGCTTGGTCCATTGCCTCAGTAGCTTAAAAGCAGTGAAATCGAGAGGCTGGGAAGAGGAATTCACCTGTTTGAGCTTTCCAAGGGTTTTATTTAAGCAAAAAAAAAGTCAGTCTGTGGTCCAGGGAGGTGCCTGTGAAATCCTGCCTTCCTCACGAAAAATGCATTTGGGAATGCTGGGTGAGGATGGAAAACTTTCCTCCCCTCCTGCCAGAAGTGACCCCTGGTGCAGCTCAGTCTGCTGCGGGCACTCTCCATCCCTCCAGCTCTTGATTGTTTTAAATAACTTTAATTACAGAGCCTGACCCCTGCTTTGTCCATTGTCAGTAGATTAAAAGCAGTGAAATCAAGAGAGAGGGAAAAGGAATTCACCTGTTTGAGCTTTCCAAGTGTTTTATTTAAGCAAAAAAAGAAATCAGCCTCTGGTCCAGGGAGCTGCCTGTGAAATCCCGCCTGTTCCTATTCCAGACTCCTCACGAAAAATGGGTTTGGGAATGCCGGATGAGGATAGAAAACTTCCCTCCCCTCCTGCCAGAAGTGACCCCTGGTGCAGCTCATCCTGCTGGATCACACCTGTCGATTCTCCGTTGTTTACCAGGAGAAAGCCTTGCTCCCGAATTTGCAGCATTTTGGAAGCTTTATGAATATTTTGTCTTTCAAGCTGAGGGTGGCAGCACCTGAGGGTGACACCAGAGGTGACAGATTCACCTTCTGATTTTGTTTTGCACTCCATCCCCGCAGAATGGAGAATTCCCGGGAACGCTGCCGGGCAGGGAACGTCCCCAAGCTCCGTAACTTCAAAGGGAACACAACAAATTCCATCTGGAAACGTCCCCCTGGGGAGTGCCGGGGGCAGGAGCAGGAAAAGCCCCCGCGCTGTGACGGCAGCAGAAGCTGGCAGCACAACCCCGCGGATCGGGGGAAATTCAATCAGGATGAACCTTGTGCTGCTTTCTCGAGGGTTCCCAGAACATTCCCGAGCACCGTCTGGCCTTCCCATCACCCCGATGCTCCCAAACCCCTCCTGCTCCCTGTTCCAGGAGCTCTGTGCCCTCCCAGCCTTAATTGAGAAGCAGCTAATTGCAATTAGGAGTAGCTCCTGTGATGACCCACACGACGTGGGCACGTGGAGAAATTCCTCCTCTTCCTCTGCGGTTTATCTGGCTGGAATATCTTTTATTTTGGGGTGATTTATGAGGAATTTGTCACCCCAGTGCAGGAACAGGACTCCAAAGACGAAACCTGAAGCTGTAACTGTGTGGGAATCAGCAGGGAGGGAAAACTAAATCAGTGCAACAACCTGAGCACGAATTCTAAGAGAATCTCTCCAAATAAAATCAATGAGAGCTTTTCCCTTGACCTCCGGATGCAAACGGAAGCTGAAAATGTCACGGGAGCTTAAAAGTCTGTGTGTGAGCAGCAATGTGGGGCATTTCTTGTGCTTATTAATCCAGTGTAACTACAGCAGGCATCCTGCTGAGCCCTGTCCCAAAGTGTCCAGCACCTGTTGGGCTTTGAGATGATTCCACAATAAAACAGTGCCTGAATCCCACTTCCCATTTTTCTCCATTTTTCCCCATTTTTCCCTATTTTTCGCCATTTTTCCCCATTATTTTTCCCATTTTTTCCCTTTTTTTTTGGTTTTTTCCCATTTTTTTCTTCCTTTTTTCCTTTTTCCCCCTTTTTTCTTTTTTCCCCTTTTTTCCCTTTTTTCTTTTTTTTTGCTTTTTCCCTTTTTCCTTTCCCTTTTTTCCCTTTTTTCCTTTTTTTCCTTTTTTCCTTTTCTTCCCCTTCTTCCCATTTTGTCCCATTTTTTCCCATTTTCCCATTTTCCCCATTTTTCCAATTTTTCCCCATTTTCCCCATTTTTCCTTATTTTCCCCATGTTTTCCCATTATTTTTTCCGTTATTTTTTTCCCATTTTTCCTCCCATTTTTTTCCTTTTTTCCCCCTTCTTTTTTTCCCCCTTTTTTCCCCTTTCTTTCTTTTTTTTCCCCCATTTTTTTCCCCTTTTCTTCCCTTTTTTCCCCATCTTTTCCCAATTGAAACCGGGCCCGTTTAACTTCAGGAGCTGTTTGGCACTCCAGCTGCAGCCTGACTGTGTCTAACGATGACTTCTCTGCGATTAACAGACTCAGGAACATCGATACCAGCACTAACCGCTCCCCGAATTCCCACGGAAAAACTCCGGAGGTGTCCGGCTCAGGCTGCGGTGGTTCAGCCCCTGCGCCATGCTGCTCCTCTGTGTTTTCCCTAAAACCAGCTCTGAGTTTCCTGGCAGGAGCTGGGAGCACCGGAGCCCTCCGTGCCCCTCGCAGCGGGAGCTGAATCACCCCGCGCTGGAGGGAATCAAATCCAGGAAATCCCTCCCCAGCGATTCCCTGAACCTGCGCCCGCCGGAGGTACGAGCTGATTACAAAAGTAAATTTCAGATGTGATTGTGCCCTGACCACCAGCCCAGCAAGGGTTTTCCGGCCTTTCCCAGGGATCTGGGAATGTTTGGGGGTGTCTCTTCCTCGCAGAGCTGGGGCCTGAATGGGGATGGGACAATCCAACCCCTCCACACTGGACGATTTCCTCCCTGAAAACTGTTTGGCTGCTGTAGGTCCTGTCAACTTCCAGAGGACAAATTCCCTCTCTTTTAGGTGGTTATAAATGCCTCAAATAAGTTGTTAAGGATATCTTCCAATATTTCTTTTGGGTAACGGGACCAGGAGATAGACCCGGATGTTTGCTGGGGAGCCCTTTGTCACATTTCCAGCCTGAGAATTATTTCTTTGTCCTGTGCAAGGGAAAATGAGGGGCCCTGCAGGTCAGGAAGGTCTCACCTCTCGCTGAAGGATTTGCGAAGCTCAGAATGTGCGGAATCACTCCTGGATCTTGGAATGAATCGCTCGGGTAGGGAGGATGACCAAGATTTTTCTCAGGTTTTCCAAATCTGAGTCTGGGGCAGAGGCACCCACTGCCCCTGTCCTACAAAATTCCGCCAGCTGGAAATCCCCATTCCCCAAATCTGCACGTTGAGGCAGCTCCTCTGTCCACAGGAGGTGGAGAAACGGGATAAATCGGAAGAGGGAATATACAAAAACCTGTGAGCACAACATAAAACCCCCTCGTTCTGCTCTGGTGTGCTGTTGGAGGGAAGCAGCTTGGTGGGAAGTGAGGCGATTCTGCATCAGCTGGAATCTCCCACTCCACGTATTCCAGGAGTGCACACAGTTAAGAAAAACTTTTCAGGAAGCAGAAGATGCTTTTATTTAAAAAAAAGAAAAATCCAATTAATAGAATAAAAGCAGCTTTAAAAGACTTTAAGCACAGGAGAGGAAAATGAATTCAGACCCTGCTGCCCTTTGTGGAGGCAGAACAGTGACTTGCTCTACTACAGCCCTCCCGAAAGGCTGAGGTCACCTGCAGGCAAGAGCCAAAATTGAGGGAAAAACTCTGAAAATTGATGTAATAAAACAGGCTGAGCTGCATGAGATATCTGGAACGATTCTATTGGGAATTAGTTGATANCTCTGTGCCCTCCCAGCCTTAATTGAGAAGCAGCTAATTGCAATTAGGAGTAGCTCCTGTGATGACCCACACGACGTGGGCACGTGGAGAAATTCCTCCTCTTCCTCTGCGGTTTATCTGGCTGGAATATCTTTTATTTTGGGGTGATTTATGAGGAATTTGTCACCCCAGTGCAGGAACAGGACTCCAAAGACGAAACCTGAAGCTGTAACTGTGTGGGAATCAGCAGGGAGGGAAAACTAAATCAGTGCAACAACCTGAGCACGAATTCTAAGAGAATCTCTCCAAATAAAATCAATGAGAGCTTTTCCCTTGACCTCCGGATGCAAACGGAAGCTGAAAATGTCACGGGAGCTTAAAAGTCTGTGTGTGAGCAGCAATGTGGGGCATTTCTTGTGCTTATTAATCCAGTGTAACTACAGCAGGCATCCTGCTGAGCCCTGTCCCAAAGTGTCCAGCACCTGTTGGGCTTTGAGATGATTCCACAATAAAACAGTGCCTGAATCCCACTTCCCATTTTTCTCCATTTTTCCCCATTTTTCCCTATTTTTCGCCATTTTTCCCCATTATTTTTCCCATTTTTTCCCTTTTTTTTTGGTTTTTTCCCATTTTTTTCTTCCTTTTTTCCTTTTTCCCCCTTTTTTCTTTTTTCCCCTTTTTTCCCTTTTTTCTTTTTTTTTGCTTTTTCCCTTTTTCCTTTCCCTTTTTTCCCTTTTTTCCTTTTTTTCCTTTTTTCCTTTTCTTCCCCTTCTTCCCATTTTGTCCCATTTTTTCCCATTTTCCCATTTTCCCCATTTTTCCAATTTTTCCCCATTTTCCCCATTTTTCCTCATTTTCCCCATGTTTTCCCATTATTTTTTCCGTTATTTTTTTCCCATTTTTCCTCCCATTTTTTTCCTTTTTTCCCCCTTCTTTTTTTCCCCCTTTTTTCCCCTTTCTTTCTTTTTTTTCCCCCATTTTTTTCCCCTTTTCTTCCCTTTTTTCCCCATCTTTTCCCAATTGAAACCGGGCCCGTTTAACTTCAGGAGCTGTTTGGCACTCCAGCTGCAGCCTGACTGTGTCTAACGATGACTTCTCTGCGATTAACAGACTCAGGAACATCGATACCAGCACTAACCGCTCCCCGAATTCCCACGGAAAAACTCCGGAGGTGTCCGGCTCAGGCTGCGGTGGTTCAGCCCCTGCGCCATGCTGCTCCTCTGTGTTTTCCCTAAAACCAGCTCTGAGTTTCCTGGCAGGAGCTGGGAGCACCGGAGCCCTCCGTGCCCCTCGCAGCGGGAGCTGAATCACCCCGCGCTGGAGGGAATCAAATCCAGGAAATCCCTCCCCAGCGATTCCCTGAACCTGCGCCCGCCGGAGGTACGAGCTGATTACAAAAGTAAATTTCAGATGTGATTGTGCCCTGACCACCAGCCCAGCAAGGGTTTTCCGGCCTTTCCCAGGGATCTGGGAATGTTTGGGGGTGTCTCTTCCTCGCAGAGCTGGGGCCTGAATGGGGATGGGACAATCCAACCCCTCCACACTGGACGATTTCCTCCCTGAAAACTGTTTGGCTGCTGTAGGTCCTGTCAACTTCCAGAGGACAAATTCCCTCTCTTTTAGGTGGTTATAAATGCCTCAAATAAGTTGTTAAGGATATCTTCCAATATTTCTTTTGGGTAACGGGACCAGGAGATAGACCCGGATGTTTGCTGGGGAGCCCTTTGTCACATTTCCAGCCTGAGAATTATTTCTTTGTCCTGTGCAAGGGAAAATGAGGGGCCCTGCAGGTCAGGAAGGTCTCACCTCTCGCTGAAGGATTTGCGAAGCTCAGAATGTGCGGAATCACTCCTGGATCTTGGAATGAATCGCTCGGGTAGGGAGGATGACCAAGATTTTTCTCAGGTTTTCCAAATCTGAGTCTGGGGCAGAGGCACCCACTGCCCCTGTCCTACAAAATTCCGCCAGCTGGAAATCCCCATTCCCCAAATCTGCACGTTGAGGCAGCTCCTCTGTCCACAGGAGGTGGAGAAACGGGATAAATCGGAAGAGGGAATATACAAAAACCTGTGAGCACAACATAAAACCCCCTCGTTCTGCTCTGGTGTGCTGTTGGAGGGAAGCAGCTTGGTGGGAAGTGAGGCGATTCTGCATCAGCTGGAATCTCCCACTCCACGTATTCCAGGAGTGCACACAGTTAAGAAAAACTTTTCAGGAAGCAGAAGATGCTTTTATTTAAAAAAAAGAAAAATCCAATTAATAGAATAAAAGCAGCTTTAAAAGACTTTAAGCACAGGAGAGGAAAATGAATTCAGACCCTGCTGCCCTTTGTGGAGGCAGAACAGGGACTTGCTCTACTACAGCCCTCCCGAAAGGCTGAGGTCACCTGCAGGCAAGAGCCAAAATTGAGGGAAAAACTCTGAAAATTGATGTAATAAAACAGGCTGAGCTGCATGAGATATCTGGAACGATTCTATTGGGAATTAGTTGATACAATAATCACTGATTCATCAGCAATATTGAGCTAAGAAGCTGTTAAAGGAGTTCAAATTGCCTCCTCCTGCCATTCCAGAGGCTGCTTAAAGTGCCCAGCCTGGAAAGAACTGCAGGGAAAGAGTCTGAGAGCCCTTTTTGGTGTTGAATTAACAAATGTAGAAATAAAAGCAGCAATTTGTAAAGCTCTGTGGATGCAGAGAGCCGCTCCTGACAGAGCAATCGCTTGGCTTGCCCGGCTCCGTCTCGGCTTCCAACTCTTACTCAGCCCTCAATGGCATCGAATAATTTCCTGAATGAGCCAGCAGTTCTGCCTCGATAAAATATTGATGGGGGCGTGGAGCGTTCCCCGAGCTCTGCCGGGAGCTGCCGCAGCTTCTGCCTTTATTGGGATTCACCGCTCGGGGAGGGAGAAAACAAACCTGGGTGCGGAGGGTTAAAAACGAGATAATTCGAGATGTCTGCAGTGGTCACTGGGGCANTATTTAAAGAAATTATTTAAATAATAAAATATTATAAATACCATAATACTATTATTGATATTAAATATTATAATAAATTACATATTAGAATGAATTAAATACTATAATAAATATTATAAATTTGAAATGTAATAGTTAAATCAAATTACATATTATTTAAATAC
>VZTD01004797.1:341677-389334 GCA_013397725.1 Rhagologus leucostigma | reverse complement strand
ATTTATAAAATTATTACTTTGGTCTTGATTTCTACCCCCATCCCGGATTCTTATTAACAGGTTACAGGTGATTCTTCTTCTCCTCTCCCTTCCTCAGGGTGAAATTAGCTGGGAATTTTATCTGCTGGGGTAAGGTTTGGATTAATCCAACCACATAGGAACTCAGATAAATCTAGAAACAACATCTGAGACTCTGCCAGACTAATTATTCTGGGGTTTATAATTATTAATTTAATAGTGGGCTTGTGGCCACCTAACTGCTGGGGAGGGCTGGTGCTGGTTTTGAAGGTTAAAATTGATTTTTTGACTTGGTTTTGGTTTGTTTTCTTCAAGCTTCTTCCCTAACTGATTCCAGGCTGAAACACCATTGGAATTAAGATGGAAAATCAGCATTTTCTGCCCGGTTTGAGCAGCCAGGATGACTCGGAACAGGGAGCAGCTCGTGCTGCTCTGCTTGGAGGGGCTGAATGTTCCTTTGCAAATGGTTTCCTATTTTTCTTTTGGAATGTGAACTTTTCCTCTGTGACCAGATACTAAAATTGTTGCTCTCACTGCTTTGTTATTGCTGCCCCTCACTGAATTTTCACTAAGTGCCTCCACGGGTGGGAGTTTGTGAGATTTTAAAGCAGGGGAGGGTGCAGAAATGGAATTGGGGTGAGTGCAGCATCCCTTATCAGCCATCCCTTATCAGTTAAATTGGGATATTCTCCCACAGGGATGCAAATATTCCACTTGGGAATTGGAAAGTCTCCAGGACTGGCTCTGGAATGAGGGATGGAGGCGTTTTCTGACAGGGTTTTGCTGTACAGTGGTTCACTGCTGAGCCACTCTGAGGCATTTCCAGCCAGAATTCGCTGGGGTTTGTCACAGGGATAGAACTTCACCTTATGGGAAAAGGGGGAGTGTATTCCCGGGTTCCTCCAGGTGAATTCCGTGCTCCCGAGGGGTTTTTACACCAGGTAGGAGGGTTGGGAGCGCCCACTCAGGTGTGTTCTGAGCTCAGCCTTCCAGAGCTGCCACGGCTGGGAGCCTCTGGCAGCAGCTCGAACTTCAATTTTCTCTTCTCTCTGGTGTGGGGAGCCTGATTTTTCTCCCTCTCACAGCTTATTCCTATCCCAGCCTGGAATGTGGGTGTGGAAAGGCCTCCTGCCCCTCAAGGCTGGGTGCTGAGAGCCTGGATTTGTCTTGAGCAGCACATTCTGGACCCAAAATGTTGGAGCGGAGCAGGGCCGGAGGGCACAGAGGGCAGGGATCTGTAAGGGAACAGCAGCAGGGCCAGCTCAGCTTTCATCTTCCCTGGAAATAAACCCCAAATACACCAAAACCCACCGTCCCTTCCTGCCCCTCCCTCTACACCAGCAGGGTCATTTGAAAAGTGACTTTTTAATTTATTTTTTGGTGCTTTTCTCTTTCTGTAACTCGGTTTAATGCTGCTGCTCACCCCCAATCCCGCACGGAGAGATCCCAAGGGTGGCTCCAGAGGAGGAAGCTCCAGTGCTGAGCTGCCAGACGGGCTCAAATCGTTAAACTCTAACGAGCTGCAGCCTGATTTCATTTGGGTTTAGGGTTCGGCCACAACGAGGGAGGCTCAGAAGTGGCCCAGGATAAGCCCAGTCCTACTGCCACAGAGGTCTAGGCTCGTGGGGCCCTGCCCTGTGCAGCGCTGGGAACATCTGGGCTGTTCCCGAGGCTGGGATGGGATTGGGGTGGGATTTCGGGGTGGAAAAGCCTCCTGCCCCTCGAGGCTGGACGCTGAGAGCCCAGATTCCTCCTGAGCAGCACATCCTGGCGACCTCCACAACGGAGAGAAGAGAAAATTCAAGTTCGAGCTGCTGCCAGAGGCTCCCAGCCGTGGCAGCTCTGGAAGGCTGAGCTCAGAACACACCTGAGTGGGCACTCCCATCCCTCCTACCTGTGCAAAAATCCCTCAGGAGCACGGAATTCACCTGGAGGAACCCGGGAATACACTCCCCCTTTTCCCATGAGGCCTCGTGAGCTGGATCCCAGCTGGAATTTGCTGCCTGAGCTCTCCTTAAAGAAGCGCCCATGTGAGTGACCAGCAGGGGAGACGGAACAAAACCCAGAGCGTTTATCAGAGTTCACCTTTACCTCGTTCTTCCCGAATTTTACCCTTGTTTTTCACAAATTTTTTGATTCCAGCACACGAAGCTTTATCCCAGCTCCTGTTTTCCCGGAGCTGTAATCCTTTCACTCTCGGTTCCTTATCTGCCACCACCTTTTTCCCCTCCATCCTCACAATCTTATTTTTGTCTCCTTTTTCTGTTGTGTTTTCCGTCTCTTCTGCACAATCTTGCCACTCTCGGCTTGTTTTTATTCCAAAAAAATAAAAGGAAAAATTGCTTTCTCACTGGGACTGGGCGAATGGGTTTTTGCTGACATTTGGGATTCTCTTCCAAAGATCTCATTAGTTTGGGCAGCAGCGACTGAATTCAGCTTCCTCTCCTCTGCTTAAAGTCTCTGAGAGCTTCCTTTTATTTTATTAGTCGGGTTTTTTAATAAAAAAGAAAGAGAAATAGGAATGCAGCCATGTGTCCCCTAAAGCAGCTTTTTTGCTGAGGTTTCAGTCCAGGGCTGAGCAGGATTCCAACTTTTGGCATCTTGGTCAGCATTAATCCCGAAATGGCCAAAAATTCTGGCTCTGCACAGGGACCGTGCACAGCCTGAGTCATGGGGCCGCGCTTGGAGAGGGGAATTAGGATTATTTCAATTAATGGGGCTAATTATTCAGCCCCACTTCAGGATCCTCAGCGCAGCGCTGCCATAACGCCGACCGAGCACAAAGCAGTGGCTGTCCCCAGGATGGGTGGCAGATGACGGGCATAAGGCACAAATTATGTTCCTTTTCTTCGTTTCACTGTTTTCCCCAATAATTCACGTTTTCTCTCTTAACAGCAGAAGGCAAAATGTGTCACCGAGGCAGAAACTGCAGCAAAGTTCAGGTGCGTTCAGACACCTGGGTTAAATTCCTGGTTCTGGCAGCACTTGGAGGCCTCCAGGAGAAAAACGCTCTCCTGGATAATTTTTTTTATTTTATTCTAATTTATAATTTTATTACGCAATAATAATTTGTGTCTCTCTCAGGTTGCCACTTCAAGTCTGGATAAAATTCCCTTCATTAAGGAGTTTTTTTTTTCCTTTCAGTTCTGGATTTCCTGCAGCGGCAGCCCAAAGCAAATCCCTGCTGCACCCCCCTGAACAGAGTCCCTTGATGCTCTCAGGTTGTTGGAATAATCAGTGAGAGCAAATATTGGGATGAGGCAAGGAATGCCAGCTGGAAGTGAGGAGTTTGGAGAGCGGGAAAGCCACGAAGCAGCAGCTCAGGTGGGCTGTGAAAACCTCACGCCTGGAGCTCTGGAGGTGCCCTGGAATCCACGGGATGGAGCAGGGAAGGCTGGAATAGTTTGTTATTGCTGTTATTAATATTTGTTTTTAATTTTGGAGAGGGAGAAATGCTCCTGAGGATGAGACCTCTGTCAGCCCCAGAGAGGTTTGTCAGGGGATGTTGGTCTGAGCAGCAGGGAATCATAAATTCAGGGAATTTTGCAGCCTCAAAACACCCATCAGTGCAGGGCAGAATGCAGATGTGAGGGAGTTTTCCTCCTTGCCCCTCTCCTTGGGATTTCACGGGTTCCCCTCTCCTGCCTGATGGCTGGGAATGCCCTCCCTGTGTTCCTCTGGTTTAACTGGACCCAGCTCAGTGGGAAAATCAATTCCCTGTCAGAGAAAAGCAAAGGCTCCAAAGCATCAAGGAGAGAAATCTCACTTTGCCCCCCACCCTGTGCCAGGATTGGGATGGGAAATATGGGAAATAAAGTGGCTTTTCCCAGTTTCTGTTATCCACTGCCAAGCTGCAGCTAAAATATAGAGATAAGAATCCTTTTCTTCATGCTCAGAACAATGATTATTATCAAAAATGTTAAGGGAGGTGACGTTATTACTATTAATTAATTATTATTAATTTCAGCAACGTGATGCTGCTTTTTACAATACCTTGGTGGGATTTTGGGGGGTGCCCTGTGCAGGAATTGGACCTTGGTGATCCTTGCAGATCCTGCCCAGCTCAGAATATTTTAGGATTCTCCCAAATCTGCAGAGATTTCCTCTCTCTCTCTGCCCCTGCTGGGGGTGGCAGGGGTGACACGAGCAGTGGCTGGGTTTTGATGTGACCCAGGGATGGGTCAGAGCAGAGGATGCTGAATTTTGGAGCCAAAACTTGGAATCTGAAACCAGTTTCCCATGAAAAGCCTTTTAAAGTTTTTGAAGTTGTTGAATAATATCAGATTCAGAGACTTTGAAGCCTCTAATTCTCGAACAACAACAACAACAAATGGTAACACGATGTTTTCAACCCCATTTCTAATAATATTACTTTTGAACAATGAACAGTGTGTTCTGTTGGAAATACCTGGGAACATCAAATTGGGCCCTGTGAGCCTCATAAAAATCCAGCTGATAAAAAGCCAGGGATCCAAGGGAACACCATTAGCAAAAGGCTCAGAAAGAAAAGGGACATTTGGCTTTAATGGTAATTGCAAAAACAGCCTCCTATTAAACCTCATTTCCAATTAAATCATCAAAATCGACTTTGTAGCATGCTGGCTGAAACTATTTGAGATGGTTTTGGAGTGCTGGGTGCTTTTTGTTCGGGAGAGCGCCCAGGTTTGGTGCCAGGCTCCCAAACTGTGCCATTATCCCTGCTTTAGGATTGGAGTCATTAATTAGTCCCTAATTAGAACCCAGCAGTTATTATGCCGTCCCCACTCAGGTAAGCATCCCACTTGTTAAAAGAGGAACTTCTGGACACTCGGGGGGAAATTCAAAGCTAAATTGAGATTGGAGTTGTGCTTTAAACTCCCAGGAATGACTTTTCACGGTGAAAGCAGGAGGGCAGAATTTGGCCCTTCTGCTTTGAAACCCCTGCTTTAAAGGGTTTAAATTCGTGCACCTCCTAAGATTTGCTCTTTTATTAAAAAGTTACAGGAACAGTGGGGCCCTGATGGATGTCACAGATTGCTGGGATTTGATCCCTTTAAATGAGAAAACGCTGGGGGAAAGAAATCCTTTTTCTCCGGAATTCCTCCCTCCTGGTCAATTTTAGAGCAGTCTCTTTGGGAGAGCTTGGAAATAAACGCTGGGATTTCGCTTCAAAGAAAAACTGGTGGGAAAGGCCACGACTTCAGGTCCGAGGGGTTCATCCCCCCTGCCTTGGTGTGGTTTATTCCCTAATGTTGGGATTTTTTGCCATTTTGTTGTGTTGTGTTGTGGACGCTCTGGTTTTGTGGAGCCTTTTGGACTGACTGGATTCATTTTGTAGCAGATTCATCCTGCCCTGGAGTTCTCCTAAACCCATCTTGAGCCTTTAAATCCACAATGGGATGGGTTGCAGGTGACCGTTCTGGGGTGAAGCTTTGTTATCTTCCCAAATCCCTCCAACAGGATCCTCTGGCCAGGTGGGAATGTCCCTCTGGAGGTGAAAATCTCTTCTCAAGCTCTCATTTCGCTGCTGCTTTCAGGAGCCGCCCAAACCCAAAGACAGCAGGGCAGGAGGGAGCAGCTAAAGGGCTTTTATGGGAATTAAAGATCCCTCGCAGTTTTCTGGGCCCCAAATCCCAGAGGAGTCCCTGTGGTGTTCCTGGGATGGGGAATGGCTGACATGGGAGCAATTGGCCTCTTTTCCTTGCAAAATCCAAGGAATTCTTAATCCAAGCTCTCAGCAGGGCTCTGCTGTGGTTTGTGACTTGTCCCCAGCAACTCCAGGCCTGAAATAATCTTTATTTGGCACAAACCCCACTCCTGCCACCTCCTTTTGACAGATGACCACACAGCCAGTGAATTCCCCGTGGAATTCCCCGTGCTGCCACCCGATCCAGGCGTTTCCAGCAAGTTTTATCTTTGTCAAGCTTCCTGAAGAAACTGGATTTCGTGAAGCCAAAGAGATTTTCTTTAGTATTTTTTTCTCCCCACCCGTTCGTTGAGGGGCTGAGTTTGATATTTTTTATTTATTTATTTCTCTAGTTTAATAATGGGAGGTGGGAGAGAGCAGAGGGGGAGCAGGGAAATGAATCCAACTCGGCAAAGCTGAACTTGGCTTTTTATCCAGCAGCCCAAGCAGGAAGGAAACCCCTCGCATTTGACCTTTCTGAAGTGTTTTAGAGTAAAATGGGAGGGCTGTGGCCACCCCAAGTTTAAAGCCAGATTTAAACTGGGCTTAGTGGGTGGCAAAACCAGGGGGTTGTGATGTGGGGAGGGTTTAAAGGGACAAAAAGAAGCAGGGAGGGATAACCCAAGTCCTCTCCATTACAGAATGTGATGTTCCGAATGACACAGCCACATCCAAAAAAAAATGTATCCTGTGGGGTGATTGAGGATTTAGTGAGATTACCTTTAATCTTCCTCAGCCCATTAAAAAAAAAGAAAATAGAATAGATCCTTTCTTCTTAGAAAGACAATGACATTTAATACGTTTGCTGGAGCTGGAAAATTGGCTCAGTGTGTTCCATGTCATGATCGCATCTGAGACCTCCACAAGCTGAGATGCTGAACTTTATCTGCTTTGCCTTCCCACAGCCAGGGCTAAATGCGTTTTCCTCTTAAGCTCCCTGAGACTTTTTTTATCTGACAGAAGGTTTGGGAATCGGCCTGGTGATGGGAATGAACATGAGGACAGGGATGCTGCCGGGTTCTTCAGGCTGGAAAAATCAGCTTGAAACAGAACCTTTTTATCTGTGGTGGTGGTTAATGAGCTGCTGCACCCTTGTTTTATGTTACCTCATTTCCTTATCTTTTTGTCCTCTTTTTGTGTTTCTTATTATTCTACCTGTGCGTTTAGAGTGGAAATAAAATTGCTCCAAGTGCGGCTTTCCAGAGATCCCATCAAGGATCAAGGAGAGGTCCCATCCTATTTTTGAGCTGGAATATAGGTGGTCCAACACTGAGGATGCTGGAGGCCCCTGGATCAAATTCCTGGTTCTGGCAGCACTTGGAGGGCTCCAGGAGAAAAGTGCTCTCCCGGATAATTTTTTATTTTATTCCAATTTATAATTTTATTAGGCAATAATAATTTGTGTCTGTCTCAGATTGCCACTTCAAAACAGGATAAAATTCCCTCCCTGTCTTGGAGGTTGGGAGGTTGTCAGATAATTGCTGTGGGTGTGTCCCTTTGCATTGGGATTCAGAACAAAATCCCATTGCTCTGGACTGGGATTCAGAGTGAAATCCCATTGCTCTGGATTGGGATTCAGAGTGAAATCCCATTCCTATGGATTGGGATTCAGAATGAAATCCCATTCCTATGGATTAGAATTCAGAGTGAAATCCTGTTGCTCTGGATTGGGATTCAGAGTGAAATCCCATTCCTTTGCACTGGGATTCAGAATGAAAACCCATTTATCTTTATTCGGGTTCACAGTGAAATCTCATTCCTCTGGATTTGGATTCAGAATGAAATTCCATTCCTTTGCATTGAGATTCAGAGTGAAATCCCATTCCTTTGCATTGGGATTCAGAATTATTTCCTACCCACTACTTTGGACTGGAATTGAGGATGAAATCCCATTCCTCTGGATTGGAATTGAGGATTGTCTTGGGGTGACTTTATGCTGTTGTATATGACAGCATAAAGTCACCCCAAGACATGGATGAAATCCCATTGCTCTGGATTGGGATTCAGAACGAAATCCCATTCCTCTGGATTGGCATTGAGAATGAAATCCCACCCCTTTCTTTGGACTGGAATTGAAGATGAAATCCCACTCCTCTGGACTGGGATTCAGAGTGAAATCCCATTGCTCTGTGATGTCACACTCAGATCTCACAGCCGGCTTTGGGCACCGCGTCCTGAAGATTCAAATTTTAATCTCAATTTAAATTTCACTCATATAAATCCAGGTACTCCCTAAAATCCTGGCATTGCTGTTTCCCCTCTGTCAGGGTGCCACGGGGGCAGCCAATTAACAAATGATGTTTTATTAGCTCATTTAAATATTAATCCCTGCCTTGATCCAGGCGGTTCCTGGATAAATTTGCAACCTCTAAAAGCAGAGTTGAAGGAGAGCTCATGAAGAAAAAGGAGAAAACTGTGGATGATCCCACAAAACTCCAGGGGCAGGAGGTGTAACCACAGACAAACTCTTTCCTGACAGATTTTGAAACAATATTTAATTTATTTGCTTTTTCAAGTTGGCCTCGTGGCTCTTGTTTTGGCAGCCTCCCGCTGAGGGGACCTGGTTTAGCTCCCTCGTGTTTGAGTTGCTGCTCTGCTCCCTCCTGCAGCCACATTTTCCTATTTTTCTGGTACTTCCAGTCAGGAATGATACAGCTCTGGAAAATGTCATGTATTTTTCAGAGTTGTAAAGTTTGTTAATGGATATTTCATCATAAATCTTCCTCTAAACAGCAAAACAACTGCCCTGGCTGTCCCAAGCAGCATCTGGCACCAGAACTTTGTGTGTTTTCACCTTTTTGAGTGTTTGCCAAGTCAGAACGTGAGACTTCTTGTTTTTCCACCAGGGAACGAGGCTGTTTGGTGGCGAAAAATCCATAAATTTAGTCTGAGCAGAATCTTGGGGTCTTAGGGATGTGCCACGCGTGGAAATCCATCACTGGGATGCCAATGTTCTTCTTTTCACCTTCCTAGAAAAGCCATCTGTCTGCAGCCCCGTGAAAATACCCCAGATGGAAATGGAAAATCCTATAGATAGCAGCAGCTCTTCCAAGAAAACGTCGGCACGGCTGTTCCCTTTCTTGTTCCCTTTCTTTCTTACCACCATCGTGTAAATACGGATCGGTTTGGGATTCATGGAACACACAGAATAGAATATGGGAAGAAATCAGAACTGCCAGAGTTCTCATGGATTGCCTACTTTGATAAAATCTGATATTTGCTGATCTAGGTTTAAAACTTTGAGCTGCGTTTCCTGTAGGAATTTCCGTGATTCCATCAAAACCCAGTTTGATTTATCAGCACCGGGAGGGCTTTTTAAATCTTGATCTGCGTTTCCTGTAGGAATTTCCATGATTCCATCAAAATCCAGGTGGATTTATCAGCACAGGGTTTGGTGGTGGGCACACAAGTGCAGAAAACACCCCCAAAAAGCCTCTTGGGATAAATGGCGAACAAACAGTGACCAGCTCCAGTTTTTAACTGGACTTGCCTGCCCTGCTGCAAAGTTCAGGGATATTCAACGTGAGATTTGTGATTCGCGTGGCGAAAACATACTACCTATTGGGAAAAAAGCTGGAGAGGCACCTGAGGGAAGGGAACTTTGACGGGGCTGGAATTCCTGCAGTGTGAGAGGTGCAGAGCAGTGAGGGATTGGTCCAAAACGTGCTGAGTCCTCAATCAAATCCTTTATTCCCACCGATTTCTGCAGTCGGAGCTGGGTTTTTCACTCAGCTGCACCCCCTCCCTGGTCACATTTTGGGCAATTAAACGAGCTCTGATTGCTCCCAGCCAGCCCTGGCTCCCGTTTTATTTGGAAACATTCACCTCAGAAATGGTTAATTACTCACTCGGCTCCTCCCAATCCCTCCCAACTGCTTTTTTTCAAGTTTTCTAATTTCCACTGCCATGACTGGGCAGCTGTAAATCCCAGCCCAGCTGCAGCCACTGATCCCCTCTAACCCTTTTTTTCTCTTAGTTGTAATTTCAGCTATAAGCTCGACAATAAGCCCATCTCTTAATCTCAGCATGAACAAATGGAAAATGGTCAAATGACGCACGATTTTAAGCTTCTTGCTGTATAAATTAGACAGAGTGCGTCAGTTCACCGGAATACTCTGACCTTTTCTCCTTAAAAATATTGGGGGGGAAGATCTGGGAGCCCTAAGTTGAGTTTGCTGTATTTACAGCGAGCATAAGGTACCAATATGGACAGAAATAAAGGAGCTGCTGCTTAAAATATAAGGGGGAGAGGAAGCCAGGGCAGAGAGGGAGGAATGCCAATAAAAGCCAGACTGCTGTGAGCTTTCAGCAGCTAAATTCACTTTATATTTGTACAGGATATTATTCTCCATCCTTCAGTGTGAAAACAGGGATGTACCAGCCGCCTGTGGGATTTAAAATTGAATTTCTAATTGCTTTCATTAGCACTGGTCCCTCAGTTCAGCTGGGATTTGCCACGAGGTGAATTTGGCCCCAGCGTGAGGCTGTTGGGGTGGGGGAGGCAGAGCTGGGCTGGGACCAGGAGCTGTGGGATGTGACACGGGAGGATGGAGCCCATCAGCACCACAAGCTTGGGATGCATCCCCTGGGAATCCATCCTCCAACTGCAGCTCCTAAAGGGCCGAGTGGGGAGTAAACTGGGCTTCGGAGCTGATCTTGCTGTTGGAAAACTGCCCCTTCCCTGCCCGTGTTCTGCTTTCCCTCCCCTCAGTGCTGGTGGTGTTGTGTTGCTTGGGTTTGGGTTCAGATTGCTGCTAATCGAGTTATTTAGGGAGCAGAATTTGAAAAAATGCTTATTTTTAAGGCCCTTTCCACCCCTGACCGTTCTACGAGGAAAACCAGCATTTGTTAAACTCGGGTGGGTCGTGTTTTGTGTGTGGGCATCGTTTTATACAACAAACTACACTTCGAAAGAAAACCTCTTTCATTGTATGTCAGTTGAATTTTAAAATAATTGCTTCTCCTTTTTCTGGACAGTATTTCAGATTAATTTATTTTAGGGGAACCTTTCAACCTTTCAATCCAATGTAAGTGATGCTTGTTAAGCATTTTTCTCTCTGGGTTCTGTGCCAGGCCCTGTGTTGGTTCTGGGCTTCTCCCTGTCCTTCACATAATGTGAAATGAGTTGTTGTTATTATTATTATTATTATTATTATTATTATTATTATTATTATTATTATCTTTTCTTGGCTTAAAGGAAAACGATTCCTATAGTGGAGAGAGAAATAAAAGGAAAGGGAGTTTTATGAACCACCCTTAACCCAATGTTTTATCTGGGATGAAACTTCAAAAAATACAAAATAATTTGGAAAAAAATTGTCTTTGTTTAGTTGTCGGTGTTTTCTGAGGAAGGAGGAGATCACTTGGTTTGTCTGAAATGAGTCATGGAGTCGTTCAGGTTGGAAAAGACCTTGGAGACCATCAAACCCTACACTGAACCTGGCGCTAAGTCCACTAAAGTGCCCCCAAGTGCCACTTCTGTGAGTCCCCATCCACGGAGGTCTTCAAAAACTCATCCAGCCACAAGTGGTGGCCCTGGTGATCTCCTGGTGATGGTTTTTGATGTCACCGCTTCTGACAAGGTCCCCATGTCCTCCTTCTGCACCTGGAGCCCCCTGCTCAGGATGGCAGTGCTGCAGTGGTGGCAGAGGCTGAGGAGAGGGGACCAAGGCTCTGTCACAGCCCTCAGAGCTCCTCTTTTCGGGTTTCCAGAAGCTGCTGCTGGGATCGTTGTCACCTTGTCCCAGGATTCCCTGTGGAATTCATTAACGCAAACCCTGACTCGAACTGTGGATAGTGAAAGGCACAAGGGCCCAAACGTGCTGGAAAAATGAGCTTTGGGAGGGGCAAAAAAAAAGGTGGAAAAATTCCTAAAGTGAAACTGCAGATTCTTAAAGGTGCAGGGCTGGACTGGGGAGACCTCACGGCTCTAAACCCAGCGTGCGTGGATGTGTTTCCATCACAAGAGAAATGTTTTGTGGAATTTGTTTCCTTCTAAAACTTCTTGAGCTGAGGGGTGATGAAGCTCCAGGCCGCTCCAAAGCCTCCTTGCTGTTCCTTAAATCTACTCCTGCACATAAATTTACCTGTATTTACCGATTTCTCACCACTTTTACCTCAGATTTTGTCCTAAATTCTCCTCCTCATGGCATGGATGGAGCCCCAGGACTTCACCTCCTTCACACCCACCGGCTCATTTTCAGAACCTGCTGGTTAATGCATTATTGAAAGCTGCTCTTTATTTTTAAACTTTCCAGGAAGTTAAAAATAGACCTGATCCTTTTCATTCTCTTATAAATAAAGAGCAGCTCGGGGCTGTGTGCAGTGAATCCATTGGCTGGGGATTCCAGCTGGGGAATGCATCAGTTCTCTCCATCAGGGGCTGTTTCTGCTTTTTCCTAAAAAAATTCCATCCTGGTTTTTGGCCATACCCTTCTCTCAGGATTAGGAAGTCAGGCAGGGCTCTTGTCCAGCTCAAATCTACTTGAGCATCATGGATTGAGCTTGGATTCGTTTGGTACCAGGAGTTTGAGTGGATGCTCGGCAGAAGTGCTTTGATTTTTTATTAATTTTTTTATTAAATGTATTTTATTAAAGTCCCTCTTTTTTTTTCAGAATATTCTGAGGTCATAGAGAGAGATCCTGTAGAACGAACATTTCTTTTTAAAACCCAACATCATAAAGAATGAAAGTATCTTTTAACAAAGAAATTCCGTCCTCTTGTTGCTTTGAGCTGGGTGTTGTTCAGGAGCACCAACCCCATCCCATCTGAACGTGGAATAATCTGCCTTAAAACCCCCTTTATTTCACCTTAAAATCCTTTATTTCACCTTAAAAAGTCCTTTTTATTCACTTTAAACCCCCCTTTATTTCACTTTTAAAAAGTCCTTTATTTCACCTTTAAAAAAATTCTTTATTTCAGCTTAAAAAATCCTTCATTTCACTTTAAACCCCCCTTATTTCACTTTTAAAAAGTCCTTTATTTCACCTTTAAAAAAATTCTTTATTTCAGCTTAAAAAATCCTTCATTTCACTTTAAACCCCCCTTATTTCACCTTTAAAAAGTCCTTTATTTCACCTTAAAAAAAATTCCTTCATTTCACCCTTAAAAAATCCTTTATTTCACATTAATAAAATCCTTTATTTCACCTTAAAAATATAATAACAAAGGTTAGCACAGTCAAAATCTCTGTAACCCTGAGTAGCTCTTGGAGAAGGACTTGGATCCATGTGGGAAGACGTGATTGCACTGGATCCCAGTCCCATTTTTTCTAGGAAAATTCCCATTTCAGCCCAGTATTCGTGTCTTAAACAACACCAAACTGCCTCAGAAAGGCAAGGAAAAAATTCCAATCAGTGCCGAATTTATTCTCAAAGAGCCACAGGGGTTGTATGCAGTGCTGGGAATAATGAATCATTCCAGGTGGGATTTTGGGGCCAGCTCAGCTCCGCTCCCGTAGCAGGGAGATGGATGAATGTTGTAGAAAATCTCGCTGAAATCCCAAAGATTGGAGCTAACCACGGATTATTTTCCTCTGTATGCCCCTCTTTGACCTTTTTCCTGGAATTTTGGGACCTGGAAAAGCAAATATCTTGCAGAAAACTTCGTTGGAAAGATAATTCTTCGTATCGTGCTCTGAGTTTTTAATATTTTTGTTTTAAGGAGTTTGCAAAGAAATTGGAATCTGAAAGGAAAAAATCACTTGGTTTCCCCAGAGCTGTCACTAAGCGATAATTTGGGATAAAATGCTGGAATAATAATTCTTCACTTGCTCACAGAAATTACCCCTGGTGTCTGTAGGGTTTTCCTGGGCAATTGAAATAATTTATTGGGCCATGAGCTGCAGTGGGAGAGTGAAATCTTTAATCATATTTGCTTTGAAAATCATCTCTCAGGCAGCTTTCTGCACCTGAAATGTGCCCAAACTTTAGGAAAAAAACAATCCCTCCTTGAAAAGGGGATTTTTTTTGGGACGAAGACCCAAATAGATGTAAATGGGTTGCTCTAAGCCAAGCTGCAGAGGGAATTTGTACGGAATTCCTCCAGAACTATCCCTGTGTACATTTACTATTGAAAGCCCAGCAAACTGTGCTCCAAGAGATTCCTGGAGCAGGGAAAATTGCTGGGACTCCTGGAATCCTGCAGGGACCATTCCTGCCTGATGGGAAGAGCTGTCAGGGCTGGCTCCAAGCTGCAGCTCTGGTTCATATCCTGCATTTCGTAAGATGCCATCTCTGCAGCAGGAGCAGAGAGCTGAGAGTTGGTCTCTGGGTTTTTGCACCTATAAAAGGGAACATTTTCTGGAGGATAGGAAGGCTCAGGACGAAAAAGGGACAACTTTTGTTGCTGCAAATCCTTTCCTGCAAGGTGTTCCCTGTCCTGTTGCTGGTGAAGCCTCTGATCTGTATTTACAGACGGGCTGGAAGTGGCAGGTGAGCAAAGATAGATAGGGGGAGATGAAGAAAACGCTGCCAAGCACCTGGTCCAGCAGCTCAGTGTCACCTTCTGGTCCCCCAGCCCAGCTGGAGCCCCCCAGGGCTGCCAGGGCTCAGGGGGATTAGGGGGAACGAGAAGAACTTTCCCCACAGAGATTCCAGCCTCTGTTCCCATCAGTTACTGTGGGATTTTCCCTTTTTTAATGGGGAATGGCCACACTGCTCAAGCGTGGGGTGGCTGCTGCCCCTGGGAGCTCTCCCTGATTTTTGGATATAATTTCTGGAGCAGCTGAAGGAAAATCCCCAAGCTGAGAACAGTGGGCATAATTTAAAATTATTCTGGCGAAGTTCATTCTCCTGTGGCTTCTCCCAGCCTTGCAGGTGGCAAACGCAGAAGGGGCCGTGAGCCTGAGGTTTATTCACCATTTATCACTCCAAAAACTGTTTGAAGACCAGATTTGATGGCAAAATAAGAAGTTTGGTGCAGTGAACTCTTCACCAGTGGTTTGGTGATCCAGGGTGCTGCTGGAGGGTCAGGTTTGGGCAGCCCAGCAGCTCCTCCTGCTCTTGGAGTGAAAAAATCCAAACTCGCTGATCCATTCCAACCTGTCTCTTCTGCCCTTTGGGAAAGGCCAAGGAGAAGCAAAAATGGATTTGTAAATAGGGTGGATTATCAGGGACTCCTCTTGCAACCTAAGGAAGGCTTCAAGTGGAGGCTCAGCAAAGGGAACACTTCGGCCAAATCTCCATTTATGCCAAGCGTTAAAACGCTTCCCTCCTCACTCATGGAGCTCACGTCCATGGGATTTCTGGCCTGTGGCACTTTTTTCCTGCTCAGATGTGGCACAACCCCTGGGTGCCACCACTCGTGTCTCTGCAGACCCCACTTCTCACTGTCACATTTGTAAATATTCCGTTTAGATTGGGGGTTAAGATTTCATGTCTTGACCCACGTGAATTTTCCACTCTAAACCAGCTGATTGATGCTCAGGCTGCAGCAGTTTGGAGTTCCCAGGAGCCACCAATAAACCTGAGCAATCCCATCTGGAGCATCTTAGGAAAGGTCTAATCTGGGAGGGATGGATGGATGGATGGATGGATGGATGGATGGATGGATGGATGGATGGATGGATGGATGGATGATGGAGGAATGGAGGGATGGAGGGATGGAGGGAGGGATGGATGATGGATGGATGGATGGATGGATGGAGGAATGGATGGATCCATGGATCCATGGATCCATGGATCCATGGATGCTTTAACCTGGGCATTGCCCTTCTTCCCAGAGCAGAATTTGGCTCTTCTGGAGGGCAGGAAATGGAAAGTTCCTCTTCAGGACTCCAGCAGAAGCTGAAGGACACCCAGGTGTGTCCAGATGTGGGAGGGAATTGTGTCCTGGCCCCTGTGTGCCAAGGGCAGGCTGAAGGCATTGAGGACAGACTGGGGTGAGGGCAATGAGCAGGAAGAGTTGGAAAAAGCATTCCTAGTAATAAATCTCCTTTCCTGCTAGAAGACAAGAACCTATTTTGAGCAGCAGCTCCTCTTTGCTGATTGAAAAACTCCTGGGGAAGATCTCTTTATTTCTGGAACTTCTCCTCGTGCCTCACCATGGCTGGAACAGAAATCAGCATCTCAGTTATGTCTGAATTAATAAAAATAGGAGTGATCCAAAGGAATTACTTCCTTGGGAGGGTGGGAAGGCCCTGGCACAGGTTATTCCATGGCTGCCCCATTCCTGGGCATGTCCAAGGCCAGGCTGGAAGGGGCTTGGAGCACCCTGGGATGGTGGAAGGTGTCCCTGCCCGTGGCAGGGGTGGGACTGGATCATCTTTAAGGTCCTTTCCAACCCAACCCATTCCATGATCATAAAGTTTATACTCAGGCACCCGATGACCTCAGGACAACTTTCAGATGTGCAAGTTGTGCTGGAATTGATGCCTCTGACTCAGAATCTTCTTGGAGAGGGAATTCAGCTGGAAAACAAATACCTTTAACCGTGATTCCCTCAGGTGCAGCGAGGGCGAGCTGTGCTGGGGGTGTTATTTGATAATGTCTGAATGTGCCTGCTGAGGAGGAGCAGGGCAGTGGGAGAGAATCTGCCACGAGTGAAGGCAGAAAAGCAAACAAAAATGCACCTGAGTGTCCAGCCTCCTGTTTTTATGGAGAAACGCAGCAGTTTTTTGGCCAGGAAGGCACCTCTGGACAAGAGAGGGGAAATCTGGGTGGGTGCAAGGGGGTTTCAACCCCTGTCCAAACCTGCAAGTGATGAAGTGGAAATACACACACCACAAAAATAACTGCTTTAAAATAAGTTTCTCACGCAGAGGTCCAGGATTTTATATTTCCAGTTTATTTTTATGGTCTCTCTCCAGGACTGGGGGTGTTATTCCTCTGCTCCTCAAAGCTTTACTTGCTAATCTCCTCCAGCAGGTGCTTTCCAGCCGTGTGCCCACCCAGCCCTTTGTTGGGATGCTCTGGATCTGCTTTTGGGACTCTTCCCCCATCTCTCTGCTGTTAAAAGCCAAGGCCAAAGACGTCATCTGTGTCTGCCCTCTTCTGGGGCACCTAAATCTGTGTCAGGGGAGCGGGGACATGAAAGGCTGGCTGTAAAACTCGGGCTGTGCTCACAGAACCATTCACAGAAGGCAGCAGCTCCCAGTCCGGCCCAGTTTACACTCTGACCCCTCCAAATCCATCTCCGTCCTTCTCCCTCTGGGGCTTTTGGTTCTTTTTCCAAGCTCATTAAAATGGTTATTTCCAGCTTTGAGGGAGGTTTGCTGATTCAGAGTCCTTTGGTTGGGTTCTCCGTGGTTCTCCGTGAGAGAAGCTGTTTCTTGGGAGTGTGTGTGACCACCGGAGCCCCTCGGCCATTGGGAATTTGAATCTCTGGCTGCTTTCAGCTCATTATTCCCTCTTCTGATCCTCTTGGCTGTCCCAGAGATCCATCTGATTGGAAACCTCTCTGCTTGAGAACTAACTCTTTTTTTTTTTTTTTTTTTTTTTTTTTTTTTAGCCAGGACTTTCCTTTTCTTCCTCAATTTTATTCTCCTTGCAGATCAAATATTCAAGTTCATAATTTATGGGCTTCTGCTCTGAACGCTGATGTTCATTGTGTTCATCCACTTAGTGCTGCAGCACAGGGAGAGGTTGTCTTGGATTTCGAAGCAATGAAAATGAATGGTCAACGTTGTAAAATCAGTTTTGTGGTAGGAATGGGAATCTGAGTCTTTTTGGCTCCTTCCAAACTGTGCTGGGTTGGTGGAATAGTAGGTTAGGAATTTTATCATCAATCTAAATTAATGATTGCAGCAGTGTGCTGAAAACCAGCTTCTGGTTAATAAAATCAAGTAAAACCGATGCTGTGACTGGGAAAACATGGGTGCTTTCCAGATCCCAGGAAAATTGTGAGATAAAATCACATAAATTGGTGATTTTGGCACTCTTACTTTAATCTGGAATGTCAGAGATGAGGTCTCACACCAGCAGAGATCATCATGTGTTTAGAGAGTGAGGAACTCAGTGGATTCTCCAAACCACAGAGGTCACAGCATCCCTGACAAAGCTCTGAAAGAACCAGAGGTGAAAGGAGGACTCTCTCTTCTGCCCAGGGGGTCATGGGGAGGGAGTTGGAAACTAAAACCTGCTGGAAAAAAAACTGCTAGGCTGGAGATAAGTGAATAAAAATACCCTGCCAGCAAGCAGGGACAGCTGGGGCGCTACACCCAATGGCCAGGGTGGAAAAGCAGGGCTGGAAAATAAATATCCCCATGGGGAAAAGGTTTGGCAGGTCCTCATTTCCACCCTACTGTTACCGGAACCCACACAACAACACCTGGGGTTGGGCTGGGAGCTCAGGCAAAGGATGGGCAGGTTGGGTTAGCGAAAATTCGGTGTTTGGGTCCATCTGCTCACCAGATTGCTCTGATTCTCAGCTGTAGGGCCTGGGGAACTTCAGCACCAGAGGAGGAATGAGCATTTTAAGGAATGAGCATTTTAAAGAATGAGCAATGTTAGGAATGATCATTTTAAGGAACGAACATTTTAAGCAATAAGCATTTTAAGCTTTGTCTTCATGCAGCTGCTGAAGAAACCTCCCCGTCCTTCAGGGCAGACATGCTCTGCCTCCAGATCCTGAAATAATATTAGGGAGAGCTCCCTGGCTAATTATCAAAAATAAAACTAAAATCAGGATGCATCTGGATCCATCCCAGCAGTTGGAATGGGAATAACGCCTTAGGAAGATGATGATTCCAACTGATTACAAAAATCTCACTGAAATGGGAAATTCTGGCTAAAATAAGGTTGTGGAGGAGTTTGAGCTTCTTGAAGGATGAATTTCGGTCCCTTTTTGGGGTTGTGGAAGTGCTGAGTGCTGGTCTCATCTTGAGTTGATTCTACTCTTTAGCTTGGATTTTATAATGCCTTTCAAAAAATAAATACAAAAATGATTCCACAGCATTTCACCCATTTCTGACTCAAAGAAAATAAACCTTGGTAGGGATAATCTACAGCTTCATTGCATATATTATTTTATTGGCTGCAGACATTTGAGGATCCTCCAAAAGTATCAAAATCTCATCGGGTTTTCCATTGTTAAACTTAAAAAATCAGGGTGTTTAATATCTGTATCAAGGAGAATCTTATTTTGATGCTACTATGGTGACGCTGCCCTATCAGAAAATATGTAAGAATTAATCAGCCTTGCCTGGAAACTTAAAGCAAGGAACAAAATGTTCATTCCTTCCCTACTACAAATGTGCGGTGGCAGACAAAGGTAACTGGTATAAAAATAGCAAAAATTGCCTCATTTCACAATCAGATCCATCCTGAAAAAATATTCAGGTTTGTGCTGTTCTAGGTGGGAGCATCCTGGAGTTCTCTACAGATGGACACAGCATTCCAGGCAGGTTGGCAACCTCATGGAGCTGAAGGCACCAGCAAAATAAGTGGAGTTATTTGAAATATTTCTGCTTTAATCAAGGCGAGGAACATGGAATTGTGGAGGGTTTTGGTCTCAGAGAAGGACGTTGTCTGGTGGAGCTGAAAAAGCACATCTCAAATGAGGTTTTCATGGGCTAAATGGTTCTAAAATCAGTCCCGAATACTTGGGAAAATTAAAAAAAATATTGGAAATTATAAAAATGGGCAATAAAATGGAAAATCCCAACCAAGTGAGCAAGATTCCCTCCCAGCCCCACACTGGGCAAGGCTCAGCTCTCCAGGTTATTATTAACCCTGTTGTTGGTGCTATTTGGGAATTTCCAGGATATCCAATGGTAACTTTAGTCAGCATTGTCAGAAAAAACACCACCTATAAACTATTTTAGACTTAAACACATCAACAGCTCCTCACGGGCTGCTTTGCAGGGCTCACTCAGGTATGGAGTTAAGCTCTCTGATGGTAAAATAAAACCCCACCACAATATTTAGCCTGCAACTGTGCACTTCCAGCATGCAAAAAGTGATTTAATTTTCCATAGGGAGAGGGCAAATAGGGAGGGGTTTGTGCTGTAATTCCCAGGTGGCAGAAACGTTCTCTTGCCACTCTGACAAAGGCATTTAGGAAGACTGAGTGTTCAGCACCTGACAAGTGTTTGTCCTATCAGGGTTTTGATGAGGTTCATAGAGGGAAAAACAGGCATTATATTAATGAAGTGCTGTGCTAAGTGGGCTGCAGCAAGTGGAGTTTGTATAAATAAATGTATTAAAAATAAAATGAGGGAAGATTAATGCCTGCAGTCATGAAGGCAAATGACTAAGCAAATAAATATGTAAACTGTCGGGGAGCGAGAATAAAGAAATCAAACATCGGGAAATTATGGTTTTACAGATCCAGTAGAGAAAATTGTCACTCTGCACTGCTTATTGAACTGCTGCTCTTAGTGGGAAAATGAACAATGACAACTCCAATTAACTCCTAAAGCTTTCAGATCTGCTCAATGTCAGATCTGTAACCAGAGTCTTTACTCAGTGCTGCTGGGAGTCAATAACGTGGAAGAGGTCATGGCCAGGACTAATTAAGAGGTTGTAATCAAGCTGAATCTGAGCTCTGCCCCAGCACTCACTGAAGTTTAGGATAATCCTTCCCTCAGCTTCGAGTGGTGCTTGCTCCTCCTCTCTAGAACTGCTCCACACAAACCACCCCTAAATCTGCTCCTGCCGGGAAGGCCCAGTTCTGGTGGCTCCTTAGAATTTCCAGTGTTGATGAAATAATTCCCAAAATCATTTAGGTTGGAAAAGACCTATGGGATCATTGAACTCAAGCTATGACCAATCCTCACCTTGTCCCCAGCTCAGAGCACTGAGTGCTGCGTCCAGGCCTTCCTTGGACACCTCCACCACCTTCCAAGGCCTGACCACCCTTTCCATGAAGAAATTCCTTCTGAAGAGCCACCAGAGTGTTGGTTAAATTGTTTAGGATCACTGTGTGCTGTACATGACACATCTTGTAAGTGTGAAAAAGAATTGTTGGCGTTTCTCTCCCAGCAATCTCTGGAGAGTGATTTGGCCTCGGCTCCGTCCCAGCTCCAGAGCTGCAGAGCCCTCACTGTTCTGGCCAGGAGTACAAACAATTTCCATTGTGCAGCTCAAGCAGAAACAAATATATACAAAGCTGTTGAATCTTGCACTTTTATGTGTTTTCATTTGGCACAGCGAGGTGTAATCATTAAACAAATGTGTTTATCTACCCGGGCTACTTTGATCTGGCGTGGGCAGTAAAAGCCTCGTTACCGCAGGAGGAGCGTGAAGAGTTCTCTGAGAACAAAGAGCAGAGAGCTGGTGCTGAGCCTGCCAGGGAGGGATCGGAAAGCCTTTCAGTGCCTTCCAACACCTCGGAGAGGAATTTTTATTCTTTATAATGTATCTCTTCCTAATTTACCTCTGGAATCACCCCACGTTATTAAAGCAAAAGCCGTTTTCATTCCATTGGGATGAGTCTGGGGGCAAGTCGAGGAGATTTATTGAGGGCAGATAGGAGCTCATCCTACTCCTTGCTGCAGCCAAAAGCCACGTAGGGCTGGAGTTATCCGGGTCTGTGTCAGCACTGTGTGCTCAGCTGCATCTTTAGAAGATTTTGCTGTCTTGAAAGATGAGGGGCTCCTCTCACACCTTCAAACCATAAAGCAAAAGCCATTACCTCGAGCACTCAATGCCTTCCAGGCTCATCATCTGTCAGATTCCCCCATCTGCAAATGGTCCTGGGAGTTGCTGGGGCACGGGGAGTTCATGGTATCACTTTGGTCCAGGTGTGAATCACTTTGAGTCCAAGGTATTGTCAGTGGTGGGCGCAGATTCCCCACAAATCCTCCTTTTGCAGCTCTTCCTTTTTAACAAGTTGCAAAACCCACTAATCCACTTTCTCTCCTTTTATTATGAGCTGCAAGTGTCCAAATATTTCCCCATCTGCCTCCTGACTGTACAAAGCGTTGCCTTTCCAGCCCAGTAAAACGGAGCACTTATGACATTCCAAAAGCTGTTGCCCATTAGCAGTTTCTCAGGCTTCGGAGTGTTTTGCAACCCAGCAGTCTGCCTAATGATTGAGGGGAAAACAACATAATCATGTGCTGACATTCCAAGTTATTTTATAAGCCACTTTTATCTGGGATGCCCTTTTCCTCTCCCCGTGTCGGTCTAAATCTGCTCCATCCTACTGAGCCCTAGAGGTCCTCCTTCAGCTGCTCCAGAGCTTCCCTATTTCAGCATATTCCCTCATCCTCCAAAGATAAATGGAATTTAACTTATGGTAACTGTTATTAACTGTCCTGAGTCTCCACTGGAATTATCCCCAGAGGCACCTTCACTTTAATTAAATATGTGTTGAACAAGTGAAAACCACGGCTGGCTTTCTGCTGTGGAGAAGGGATGACATTGCTGGATAATTCACCTGCAGGGCTTGGGATTAGGTCTAGGTTTAAAAACGGGATGGTGTCCCACCTGTCCTGGAGGGCTGGGAGTGCCTGGGAAATAACACTTGGGGTCACCATCCCTAGAAGTCTTCAATAAATGAGCAGATGTGGGATTTTGTGATGTGGTTTAGTGGGTGTGGTGATATTCAGTCAAAGGTTGGACTTGGAGGTCTTGGAGGTCTTTTCCAACGTCTTTCAGAGGTGTCTCAGCTCCCAGAAGTAAAATCTTCCCTGTGTTAGAAAACCTTGGGTGCTGCTTCCCCCTGGGGGGGTTCATTCCCATTAAATTCCTTTTCATAAGAGCTCCGGAGACATCAAGAGTGTCAAGGTCACTCAACTCCCAGGTGAGAACATCTGGGGTCCTGTGTGGGTCAGGAGAGGCCACAAAACCATTTCCCCCTCATGGAGCAGCTTTGCAGGGTGGGAAAAGTCCAAAGAACACAAGAGCCTCGTAGCCCACGCGCTCAGAGGTTCTCCTGCTTCTTCTGGACACTGGAAATAATTCCAGCTTTTCTCTGGGTGGAAGATGTGCCCCAAATAAGGCTCAAGAAGGTTTTTCAGGGGTTTTGCTGAAGCTGACATAGGGCAGAGCACGTGGCAGAGCTTCTCCCTGTTTCTGAGTTCTGGGGAGACTAAAAACGTGTCAAACCGAGCTGCAACCTCTCCTCCCCAAGCTGGGAAGCCACAGGCACACCCCAAAGTATAAACTGGGACTGGTTCCTGCAAGGTTTTCCAAGGAAACCATTTGTCAGCTGCACCAAAAGCCCAGACTGGCTAAACCTCACATTTCTGGGCTACATTTTACCAGAAACATCCAAAATGATCTTTTGCCGAGCTGAGATTTACCTTACAAATAAAGCACAAATATATTTAATTGAAATTAGGAGTGTTGTCATCGTCCTTGGAGAAGAAGGGGGAAAGAGGTGCAAAATCTGAACAGAATTCTACCAGTGTGCCCCCACCACACAACTAAATCCTGCAAAGTCATTTAGCAACGTTTTTATTCCTGGTGGATTTCTTTAATCCCTCCAAGAAAAGTTAGAGGATCAAAAGTGATGCTCACTTTTGACAGGGTTTTCATGGAAAGTTTGAGGCAGTGGAAAACAATTTCTTGGTTTGTTTTTTCGTTTTTATTTTAATGTCAGTGATATTTACAATTTGCCAGTTCTGTGACATTTTCGGCAATTCCTATACGCGCCAGAAAATCCCAAACACCGAAACTTGGATGAAAACCGTGGGAATGGGGAGAGTAAAATGATAGGGGTTGTTTTATCCGAGAGCCAAGGCTGTTACCTTTAAATGAGATTGATCATTCTCAGAACAGATCAACAATTTCTGTGGGGAAAAGCTTTATAAAGACTATTGTCTTGTTAAACTATGGAAGAGCAGAACTTGAACTCTCTCTTAAGAGCATCTGTCCAAAGCTGTACAATTCTGTTTATGGTTATCCAACACGAGGCCAAACCACTGGGACTTCAAAAAAAGGATTTTCAGAAGAAAATAGCAACTCTCATTCATTCATTCCAGAAATGAAATTTAAAAATAATTAAGTAAATTGAAAAATAAGAAATTATTTCTGCATTGTTATATGTTCATAGTTTCCAGTGTTTAGATGTTAAAATTGTGGTCGGCTTTTCTTGGTGGCTGAACTAAAGAAAGAATAGAGGAGGGGGAAAAGGTCCAAAGGGGATTTCATTAAAGTATTAAAAGTTATGAGGGGCACAGCTGTCTGATCACTTCATTGTCCCTCAGGGAACAGTCAAGGGGTCAGGATTAATGACAACTACATTTAAAGCATGTCAAAGGGAAAATATCCGACGTGTTTAAGCAGCCTTTGGAATTAGCGGCTGCAGGAAGCCGCGGGAGGGGATGGTATAGTTTGACTTTTTAAAGGGCTGCATCACTTTATAAACAGCAATAGCTGGGAGGGAATATTTATATCCTGACACTTGACAGCTCTAAACTGAGCTGCAGGGCTGGGTTTTAGTGCTGGTCAAGCCTCGGCACAAACAAAAGTTATTGATAAACAGCACAGCCCCACATGCTGCTCACCCACAAACCTAAAGGAAACACGAGCATGTCTATAAATTAATAAACTCAATTAAATTTATCTTTTCCAAGAGTAGCTGATGAGATAGAGGAGTCTGAATTTAGGTTCAGATTAAGGCATGGCCACCATTAACTCTTTGTACCTGGATGCTGGTGCCCTGCAGCTCCTTTAGACTCTGCCTCACTGCCACAAAAAAAAAGCGCAAAATGTCAAAAAAACCCCCAAAATCCAGTGTAAATCTCTGCAACACAGCCTGAATCTCCATGGCTAATTCCTGTGGCATCCTGCACAGTAAACTGTGAGTAAATGGCTTTTTTTTTCCTCACAGAATTGATCTTTATTGCTTCTGTAGCAACACTTATAACATTACAGGAGTTAACAAAGAGGCTGAGCCAAGGCACTTGCAAGCAGTGAATAAAATGTTACCTGGAGCAGCCCATTGATGGAAATAAAATCCAGTGAGCTCCTGGGGTTATTTTCTAATCTTGTTTGGCTCCTGAAGAAAACCTGCCTGTCTCCAACCCTCTGCTGCAGCCAGGGATTGTGAGTCAGGCCCAGGTTTTTGGGTTATTAACTCATCTATTCTTAGGTAATTAAATGAAGAGTGTAAGACGCGCAAGTTAGAGCGAAAAGAAATTACAGAGTGTAGGAAAATTTGTTTCCCCCTCTTCCAAGGGTTTATTTTTTGCTCAACTCCCTTCTATTCTTTTATTTTCTTGGCGTCAGCATCGTTTCCAGAAGTCAAATCCCACGTTAGCCTTTGTTATTTTTAATTCTCTCTCTGCTTCCAGGGATGGGGCAGCCACAGCTTCTCTGGGCAACCTGTGCCAGCGCCTCACCACCCTCACAGGGAAGAATTTCTCCCCAATATCCACTCTAAGTTTACCTTCTTTTGACTTAAAGCCATTCCCCCCTCAACCTACCCCTGCATTTGCATCTTCCTTGCTCCAAAGCTTCAATAAATTTTGAAGGCAAAGCATTTATGGAAGTTCATATTCACTGAAGACCCAACTGCCTTTAATAAAAGTTCTGTTATGTTGTTTTTCCTCTGTTTAAGATTAGAAATGGGCAGGAAAATTTAAACATTTAAATCAAGCATCCTTTCAAACCATTAGCCAAAGCCTGTGGGCTCCTTTCAAGTGTATTGATGGTTTCTTCCGGAAATATCCTGGCAAAAAACAGCTTCAAAAAACCAGCAATTATCCTGGAACTGGAGCTGGCTGGAAGTTTGCAAACATGGGCAAAATCAGTGCAAGGGTTGGTGTGGATCCTAGTGCCAGGCTGCAATCAAAACTCACTGCCAGGGCACTGAATTTACCTTGAAATATCCCCCAAACCGCTGCGTGTGACCCTGGAAATTCTAGGTGAGTTAAAGGTGGAGATATCCCATGTACCTGCCATGTCCTGAACCCTGATATCAGGGGAGAGTGGGCAGCAGGAGAGCAAACACAACCTTCTGCTGCCTCTGTCCGACTCAGTCCTGCATAATTCCACCGTATGAGGGACAGCTGGGGAAGGTGCGGCAAAGGAAAACAAAGGGGTTGGTGTGCCAGCTGCTGGAAATTCACTCAGCCAAGAGTCAGGGCACTGCAGCAGCAGCTCAGCCCCACCAGCTCCCACTCCCCGGAGTGAGGAAGCGGGGAGATGCAGCACCGTGCCTCCGTGCTGAGTCAAGGGAGAGAGAGCCTCTCCTCCCATGTGCATCGGGTTTGCAGCTATGGCAACAGTGCATGCGTGAGGAGAAGGGAGAGCTTAAAATAGGCTCCTGCTCCTACTTGGAAAGGGCTGGGAGCAAACACGTGTGGTCACCCGAGAGCAGAGCGGGAGGCTCCGCTATTCCCAGCTCCCTCAGACCCGCGAGCTGGGAGCACCTGGAGCAGCAGAAGCACTGCTGGGCCTCCAAACCTCCTCAGAGCTCTGAGGTTTCCTCCTCCATGCTCCTTCCCAGCTGGGAAAGCCGGGATGTGTCCATCCCCAAGGGAGTTGTTGGTCAGTCGTGGAGAAAATCATTCGTGGCTGACCACCAGGTTGGTCCCTTCCACCGGAGTTTTGTGAGGTCAGGACAAACCTCCCTGCACAATCCCTCAAAAAAAATCCTCCAGGAATGAGCAGATATCATAGGGAACAAGGGCATTTCTTCCAGCTCCAGCCCTACTCCTCTGTTCTGGAGAGGGGGAAAGCTGGGGAAGTGGAAAATAGTAGCCTTGGCTCGGGAGCTGTAACCTGTTTTGGTCTGCGTTAATTAATTTGGCAGTGGCTGCGTTGTGTGCTATTCTTAGGCTCTCTATCCCCCTCTGCAACAAATTAGGGCTTTCACATCTGCCTAAAAATAAAACTTTCCTGTCTGCTGGCACACGAGCCAAACCAGAGTGCAGCATATGTGCAATAAAGATGCACAGCTGTTCTGTCTATGAACTCGGGAACGTGTGAGGGGTTTTTTGTGAAGGATACAGGAGGTACCCAACACTGAGAAACAGTGTTTCCAAGAAACTGTCAGGCATTGTGGAGAAGTGGCTGCAAAAGGTGAAATTAGAGGGAAACATCCAAGCAAAATTGCAAGAAATTCAACAAGAAAATGTTAAATTTTTTGGTGTTGTGGAAGGTGATGGTCTTGATTAAGGAGGAATAGTCAAAAGGGAAGGTTTCATTCCCTTCTATTCCATGAATCTCCCAGAGAGCCCGAAGTTTCAGAGCTTTTGCAACTGATTTTCTGCCCTGACCCTTTCCACCCTCTGGAGATGGTGCCCAAGTGTGGAGCAGTGCCTGATTTTGGGTAAAGGTTCTTCCCCCCGAGGCTCCCCAAGGAATGGGCACTGCTCCAAATCTGCCAGAGCTCAAGAATCACTCGGACAAATCTCTCGGGCACGTGATTTGATATTTGGGGTGTCCAGGGTTTGAGCTTGATGATCCTTGTGGCTGCCTTCCCTCAGAATATTCTGTGGTTATATACATATATATATATTTAAAATTGACTATTTTACAATGTTTGTTACTTTAAAGACCCCCCGTGTGAGATATTTTGCACCAAGCTGGACGAGGTCGTGGAGCAGAAGGTATAGGGTTTATAACCCATCTCGTTGTGCCACCAACCACGTGCTCGCTGAGACTTTTGTCACCTCCAAAGCTCTGCTGCTGCTGCTGCTGAGGCTGAGGGCTCTGTAACTTCCATTCTCTCCATGGTTCAGCCAGGCAGCTTTTCTGGGGAGCTTTTCCAGGGCGCCAGGTGGAGCTGGGCTGGCTCTCCAGCACCTGACACATTTAGATCTGCTCTTTAGATAAGAGCATCGAGTGAATTGCCTCTGGCACTGCTATTTACTCTGCCTGGGCTGCGGGGTCCTTGCTTTGCTCCTCTCCCTCCTGACATCACCTGTCGATTTTCAAGGTTGTTATGTGGGCAATAACAAGATTTTTTTTTCCCTAAAAATTGGTTAAATGGAAACATTTCGCGTTTATATTTGGCCCCAAAGTTCTACCAAAACAATGTTAACTACCAAAAGTAGTTAACATTTGGTAGTTTTGTTAACTACCAAAACAATGGGTTGCAAGGTAATTTTTTGAGATAAAGAGGCAAAAAACCCTTGTTAGTCTGATTAGTTTAAAGTGCACTGCCCGCATTCGTTGTGTTGGCAAACAGTAATTAGCACTTTTAATTCCTAATTTAACGTCTAGGAAATGGTGTTTTCTGGAGTTTTGGAATGTGACCCCAAGGTCCTCTCAAAGCTCTTTCCCCATCAAGGTTTTCCTGGTACCTGAAGGGTTTTCCTGAGCGGGGTCAGTGGAGTCCAAGCTGCTGATTACAAGACACAAAACCAAATTAGAGCAGCCCGTGCAAGAATAAAAACCCACACAGAAATAACACTCCTTTTATTTTCCTCCTTTTCTGAATTCCATGACATTTCGCAGAAACGACTGCAAAACTTTTTCCATTCAGATTTTAGCATTGGTTTGGTGACAAACTTGGGAAGATTAGCAATTTTCCGTCATTAGAAATGAACTCTGGTGCTGAAGCTGACTAAACCTTTCCAGCCCAAGATGCGTTCTCAGGTCTTTTACAACGTTGCAAAATTTAGGCCTTGGTTTAAGGATGATGATTTTCTAGGCCAAGAATCCTCATCCTAATTAGCCAAAAATACACAGATTTGTGCATCAGCAGGATCCTCATCCACAGCTGCTCCTGGCTGTCACTGACCCCATCATTTCATCATTTTCTGTGCTCATTTTCCTGGCTTTTATCTCACAGAACTTCTGTGCACTTTAGGAAAACGGACCTCATCAAAGAGCGAAAAATCCTGAATATTTTAGTGTGTTTGTACTTTTTATGTTGAAAACCAAACACTTGGAATGGTTCTAGTGAAACACATCAAGCTTTCAGGCAAGGGGACACCTGCAAAAGATGGTTTTCTTTTTAAAAACCAGTAATTTCAGGTTCATTAACACTTGAAACACAAAACAAGGATGTTCCAAAAACCTGTTTTCGTGTGCTAAATTGTATCTGCAAAACCAAACCATTTTTCAACTAAGGAAAACATTTTGTATGAAAAATATTGATCTATGACCACCTCATGCATTGCCAAATGCGCCTTTTCTTATCTCTCCCGACTTCCCCACCTTTCTGATGAGAGAAAAAGCAGCAGCTCTCCCTGTTCCTGGTGATCTGCTCCTCTGAGCCAATGTCAATAGTGGTACTCACATGTTTTCCACAAAAAAAATGGAGTTTCAGGGCTTTATTTGATCTTGGTGGATGCACATGAGGCAAAAAGTGAGATTTTACAGGGGTAAAGTGGGAAATAATTAATTTCTTCTTTTTAAACTCCTTCTCCAATTATCCCAGTGCCTGTTAAGATCAGCAACAGCTGAAGGAATAGCACAGAACGAGGTGGTGTTTGCAGGGGAACTTTTGCTGTTCCCATCCATCGATGCAGGGGATAAGAAAATGACACCGGTGACTCACTCGTGTTCCCAGGAACGTCCTGCCTTGGGGACAGCTCCTGCTGGGAGCCTGAGGAACAGCCTGTGACTCAGCAGGGCTGGGATCTGAACGGCCGTCCCTGGGCTCAATCAGAGATCTGGGGAGAGGAAATCTCCCCTGGCAGCGCTGGGGGTGGCACCCTGGGGGGGTGGTACCTGAGGGGGTGGCAGAGGTGTCCAGCTCAGGGCAGGGGGATGGACTGAAATCTGGGCTCCTTTACTTGGGGCATCCTCCCTCCGAGGGTCACGGGGATGGGACTGGAAACCCTGCAAGTAAATGGGGTGTGAAATAAATAATGGATGGATTTGGGTCAGGTTTTAGGAAGGATTTGTTTCCCGTGAGGATGATGAGGCCCTGGCACAGGGTGCCTGGAGAAGCTGTGACTGCCTTGGAGTCCAAGTGTCCAAGTATCCAAGGCCATCTTGGAGCACCCTAGGATAGTGGAATTGTCCCTGCCCATGGAAAGAGATGGTCTTCAAGGTCCCTTCCAACCCAAACCATTCCGTGATTGGTAAGACACGCCCTGTGTCCCTGAGGCTCTGGGAAATATTTGCGGAAAAGTCTGAAATAGGTCTATAAAGATGGAAACTGAGAACTCAAACGCACTGAAAAACTCTCTTTGTTGAGCCGAGCTCTTTGCCATCAAGTAATAAAAAGGAACAATATTTATTTCCATCAAGAAAAAGTCCACAGGGATCTACAGGAGAGGTGTAAATCTTGGAATTAACAGCATTCCTATAGCTTCAAAGCCAAAATAAAAAGGTTTAATAGAAAATTGGTGGGATTTATGTAAAAAAAACATTAAAAGTTTAGATAAGAGGCCTGGCTTGCCGAGATGAGATCTGTCTTTGTCAGTTAAAAGCTGCTCTGCTCCCACAAAATAATGCAACTTGTGGGAAGAATTACAGTGCCCATTTGCCCTTTCTGACAGATTTCTTGGAGATGGATTGGCCCAGAAACCCCATGGAACACCCAGACCTTGCACTGATCCATCCGATGCTCCTATCAAAACAAGCTCTTGGTTCTCAGGCAAGACCACCTCGGCCAGGCTCCATCATCACCTCCCTGTTATTCCAGCTCCTGCACTGATTTACGTTTCCCAGTTCTTCAGACAGTTATTTCAGGCCTCGTTCCTAATTATTTTGTTTCAGGGCAGTGTTATCATGCTATAGATGTATTTGTTTAAATCCTGGCTGACTTCACGGGGGCAGTTTGTTAAAGGAAGGAGAAAATGAAAATCAAGGTTTTTTAAAGGAAGGAGAAAATGAAAATCAAAGTTTTTTAAAGGAAGGAGAAAATGAAAATCAAAGTCAAAATACACACTGGCTTTTTTGGGATGGGGGCCAACCCGGTTTAGCTGGCACAAAAATGAGCAATAACTGTGGGATTATCCACTTCTTTTTCATCCAAATTATCATTGTGTTTTCGTTGGGATGTTTTAGTTCAGAACCTTTCTCTGCCCAACAGAAAACAGCAGAACTTCTCTGTGTTCCAGCTCCACGTTGATCCATTCTGTTCCTTCAAAAGAAATCCATGGAAAAATTCAACATAAACTTCTAGACGCTTTCCCCGTGATGGAAAACTCTCTCTTGATATTGCCATGTTAATATTTTACTCTCCAGCTGTGGAATGAGGCCTGGACTTGAGATGTTGCCCTGAATATTATTAATTTGAATTATTCCTTATTGGATTTTAGCCCTTAAACAGCTTTGATGTGGATGATATTTATCCAGGCTGGTTTTCCATACTTGTTATCAGGCTTCCTGAGGCTTCCTTGGAGGTAGACGCTTCCACAGGCACCAATCTGGATCTGATCCAAAATTTGAATTCCTGAAAATGGAGCTGAGGAATGTTCTGGACATAAGAAATGCTTGGGATGGAAAGAGGGAAAGGCTTAGAAGGGACAACTTGGGAAAAGTCTCATTTAAAGAAGCAGAGAGCACTCTGTGTTTATCTGGGCTCATGGCCCTCCAAGCTTTTTATTTTCAATAATCTCGGCCTAAAGTCATCCCCAAAAACTGGACATTGGAATGTTGGACTTGATGACCTTGGAGGTCTTTTCCAGCCTTGGTGATTCCGTGGTCATTCAGGTGCTTGTCCTTCCTCTGGGTGGGTTACGTTTGGTCCAGGGAATGTCCTCGGATTAAATGGGAGCATCTGGGAAGGGGATCCACAGCTTGGGAATTGGATCCACAGCCTGGGAAAGGGGATCCACAGCCTGGGAAAGGGGATTCAGAGCCTGGGAAAGGGGATCCCCAGTCTGGAAAGGGAACCCACAGCCTGGGAAAATGACCCACAGCCTGGGAATTGGATCCAGAGCCTGGGAAGATGATCCACAATCTGGAAAAGGGGATCCAGAGCCTGGGAAGGGGATCCACAGCCTTGGAAAAAGATCCACAGACTGGGAAAGGGGATTCGGAAGCTGGGAAAGGGGATCCACAGACTGGAAAGGGGATCCACAGACTGGAAAGGGATCCAGAGCCTGGGAAAGGGGATTTGGAGCCTGGGAAAGTGGATCCACAATCTGGGAAAATGACCCACAGCCTGGGAAAATGATCCACAGCCTGGGAAGGGGATCCAGAGCCTGGGGAGATGATCCACAGTCTGGGAATTGAATCCACAGCCTGGGAAAGGGTTTCACAGACTGGAAAGGGATCCAGAGCCTGGGAAAGGGATCCAGAGCCTGGGAAAGGGGATCAGTAGCCTGGGAATTGGATCCACAGCCTGGAAAGGGGATCCACAATCTGGGAAGAGAATCCACAGCCTGGGAAAATGACCCGCAGCCTGGGAATTGGATCCACAGCCTGGCTCGGAGGTGGAGGGATGGGCAGAGGTTGGCACATCCCAGCTCCTGCCTCTTCACCCAGAAACGGGCCCTCCAGCCCGGGCAGAAAACGAGGGGAAAAGAGAACTCCTGCTCTCAGACCTTGCCCAAAACCATCCAAATTCAAGTTTACATTCTTGAACTTCTAATCTTGGCCCTGCTGCTGCTGCTGCTTTCCCTCTGCGAGTGCTGCATGCACAGAAAGAGAAAATAAAGACGGAATGACAGACGGAAAAAGTGTGTTTGAGCCACAGCTGTTTCCTCCTTCCTTCAGCAAAGATGATTTAAGCACCTTGTAACCTAAGGGAGAAAAAAAAAAAAAGGCTGGTTTTCCAAGTGAAAAATGTCCTGTCAAAACGTCTGCTGTAAAATTTCTTATTGTTAAGTAATAATTCTGAGATATTATCTCACTTAATGATTTAGGATTGGGGTTTTTTTTCTTCACCAAGCCCAAAATTTCCATTACAGAGAGAAAAGAACCGGCCACTGGTGACAGATTTTATGAGAAAAATATGAACAGAGTAAGGAAAACAGAAGAGGGAAAAAAAAACCCCTGAGGATTTTGCTTACGTACGATGTTCTGCCTAGATGGGGAAAATAGAGGATAATCAAGGGCTTTGGGGAATAATTAAAAGGGAAGACAAGAGCAGCTTCCCACCTGAAGAGTGGGAAGTTCCTGTCTAAGGTTCATCCTACCTCATATCAGACAGTTCTGTTTGTAGGATGGGAAAAGGGGAGAGAGAAAGCGAGGAATGGATGTTTTAGCGGAGCTGAAGCACCCTCCAGGCAGGCTCAGGTCTCTCCATTAGCTGAAACCCTCAAAAGACCAAATTCCTGATGCGAGAATCACACCCTGGGCACAAAACTTGGGTGAGGAAAAGGGAAATCAGAGCTTTTAGAGATGGGAGAATGGAAGCAAAACTGGGTTTAAGCAGCACCTGAGTTTAGATCCCACTTTTTAGCTGTGTCCTCACATTTGCTCCCTGCACAGCTCTGAGACGGGCTGGGGAAGCAGATTTTGATGGTGATAAATGCAATTTCTTCCTCATATTGGTTATTTCACCCTATTTTCCTTTCAAGCCTGCTCCAACTCACTACCACTTCAGAGGTGACTGTTGGGAAAGGTTTAAAGCTGCTTTATCCTGCTGGGGGCAGGGGAAACGAGAAGTCAATTAAGAGAATAAACATCACTTTTAGGATGTGGAGAGGTTGGTATTTGGCTCTCTGCCTGGAGCTTTGCACCTGACAGCAGCTGCAGCAGAGGTAAAAGAGTGGAGAGGAGCCAGGGTGATCCTCCCAGTGCTACAGCAGCACTAGGAATCAGGCAAATAAAGCTATTTTGACCTAAAAACTGAGTGGGTTTAGTATGGAAACTGGGAGGGAGGAAGAGATGGAGCCTTACCTTTACATTTCCTACGGCCCCACATTTCACAAATGCCTCTAATTCAGCCCAAAAATGTCTCTATTCCATTTCACAAGGTAACTCAAAAGCGGATTTGGAAATAGTTGCCAAACACGGGCCTAAAACAGAATTTAAAGTGCCTGAAAAAAAACCTGCACCACAAAAACAACTTGGAATTGTGAAGCTTTGCTGCTCGGAGTAGGGGACCTGTGTCAAAACAAAGCCCTGCTTATCAATCTTTAATTGAGCCTGTGCATGAGGCAGAAGACATCAGGTATCAACAAAAGCAGACAGGTTTGAAATGAGAAGCAGATGGTCACCCCAAAGCTCTTGTCTTGGAAAATAAATGAGAGGAAAGAGAAGCAAATCGAGTCGCAGTGCCGGGTTTACATCCAGTGATCTGCTCCGAGATCTGGAAACAGTTGACAATTAATTGAAATAACACATTGCAAATTGTCACTGTACGCTGAAAAATCTTCGGGGGGAAAAAATGCTGTTTGCTCTGGAAATTTGGATTGTGCTGAAGGCATTGTAAGGAAAAAATGTTACCCAGCTCAACCCAAATTTCCACAGAATTTTGCCACCCAAAACATTTGAAAGGATTTTAAGTACAAGCTGATATTTGGGGCTTTTTAACCATCAAGAGGTGAAATTGGCCTTTCTCCAGCGTGAAACACTGACTCCCTTCTTGCGGAAAAAGAACAATAAATCTTTTTTCAGATTGAAATAAAGCTGCAGAACCTCACCAGCATCCCCACAAGTACCTGGGTTTCACTGTCCAATTATTCGTTCAGAAATAGTTCACTCCCGTTCAAGATTTAACCTCATTTTTCTTAAACAGAGGACACTTATCAAAAACATGGCAATGAGGCCAAAGAGACGCTTCTAGGATTTGTTCTCCCTTATCTCCCTCATAAATAATTTCTTTCTGCATTGGAGAAGCAAAAGGGAAAGAGGGAGGGAAATGCCACCCACTGGGAAGCACAAAAATAAGAGAAATCCAACATGAAATCCCCAGTTTCCTTGATTTTTGCAGGTGTTTGAGTCCAACGGCCGAGCAAGGTTGGTTTCGTAGAAAAGCATTCCCACATGTGGGGATTTTTGTTGTCACTCGTGCGGTATCAGAGTTCCGAATCAGCAGGAGAATTAATCATGGAGCACAGGCTTCCTCCTGCCTGCCGTGCTCCACAGCCTCGGACAGGCGTTCCCTGGGTTTGCTCCCGTCTGGAATGAGGGCACTGGAGCTCCCCAGTCCCCAAGGAAACAGCAAAGAGGGCAAGGGGCAACTGGAAAAAAATATTAAAACAAGCCCACTGCAAAAGCCTTTTCCACTGGGAATTGGAAATGCCTTCCTGCTGAATTCTTTCCACATCTGCAGGGCCATACTTGGATTTCATTAAAAAATATTTCCCCTTATCTGAGCAGGGTCTGACACAAGCCCTGGATTTGTTACTCCTGCCATAGTTTCTTTTTGAGCTGCCTGGGCTTTTCCTGCAAGATCTTGTTATTTCTGCCCTTTCCGCTGTTCGCAGAGGAGGCCTCGGGTGATAAACGCAGCAGGAATTTCGTGGGAAGGTGTATTCCAGAGGCAAGGTGTAAATCATGGTGACACCACGTGCTCATTAGCAGCAGAGACCCATTATGGGTGTGCAAATCATGAGTGTGCAACCCCAGCTCCTCACAGCACTTTGTTAGCAAGACCTTGGATGATCCCAGCAGAGGGTGAACCTTTGGAAGAGCTTTTAGCTGCATTTTCAGCCCCACTCTTCTTTCTGCATCTTTTGAAAACCTCTCTGGTTTTTTCTGTCTTGGATAAGGGTGCTCCGTTAAACGAGGTTGTCACCAAAATTCATTTTATTCCAGGGGATTTTTGTCCGTGTTACAAAACCCAGAACCCTCAACTGCTCCTTGCTACAACAAGAAGTCAACAGGAGTTTTATCACTAACTTGACTTCAAGGAGAAGCAGATCTTTTATCTGCCAGGTACTGGTAGGACAAAGAGGGGAAATGGCTTCAAACTGAGAGTGGGTTTAGATTTGAGATTGAGAAGGAATCCTTCCCTGTGAGGATGGCAAGGCCCTGGCACAGGGTGCCCAGAGAAGCTGTGGCTGCCCCTGGATCCCTGGCAGTGTCCAAGGCCAGGTTGGACGGGGCTTGGAGCACCCTGGGACAGTGGAAGATGTCCCTGCCCATGGCAGGGGGTGGCACTGGGTAATCTTTAAGGTCCTTTCCAACCCAAACCATTCCATGATTCCATGACATGATGCTGATGAAAAAGAGAGAGGTAGTGATAACGATTGTAAAAGGAATTATTTGCACTTACCAAGCTATGAAGGGAACTGTGTTCTCTTCACCTGTCTGCATCCTTCTCTACCCAATAAATATGTATTTTGTTCATTTTTCATCTCTGACCTGGGCCTTAAAATTTTTAGAAGAAAAGCCAGCGTCCTCATTTGCTGTTGGCAATGAGAAAATGTATTCTGCAATAGGACCCACAGCATTTCCCCCACCTCTGTGTGGGATACCAGAGATGTCATTAATTGCTGCATTATTACACAAGGATTGTTTTGTTCTGGTGAAAGCAAAGGAAGAACCACAAACCTTTCCTCTGAGTCCTCAGGTTATGATAAGACCCCAAAATGTGTTGGGTAGGAAACTTCCACGGGGAAAATGTTGCGGAGGATCCTCATCAGCTCATCCAAAGAGAGGAGTTTGTTGTAGGGAATGGGTACGAAGAATCCAGGGAATGGGGACTCTTCCTCAGGGGTTATGAAATGGGATTGACTTCTTTTGCCTGAGGAGAGGAGGCTGAGAGGGGATCTGACAGCTGCCTGCGAGAGCATCAAGGAGGCAAAGCAGCAGGCAGAGGAAAGTTATTTAAGTGAAGAGACAATGTTGGCACAAGAAGAAATGGGTATAAATAGACAGAGGCTGGAAATCCCTTCCAATAGGAATAGTGAGGACACATGAAAGGAAATCAGGCCAGTTCTCCAAATGAGGATCATGGAAAGTGATTCCGCGCTCTCCGCAGCGGCTGGGCCCTCTCGCCCAGGAGGCCCCGCTCCTGCTCCTGCAGAGCCCTTTTCCTTCTTCTGCATTTAATCTTGAGGCTGGCACCGGCTGCAGCAGGGGCCCTGCACTGGTGAACTCACAGAGAGAGCTGGGGACGGGGTCCTGCTCCCAAATCTGTGCCTCGGATGCTCCCCTTTGGGACGGAGCTGGATTCCGCGCACAGCCCCGGGGCCCATCCAAGTGCAGCCCAGTCCAACTTGTGACAGCAGAAATGAGATCCTTTCCTGAGTCTGAAATGCCTCTTGGTGCTGTGTAAGCTCATGAAAAAGTCAGGATTATTTTTGTCTTTCTAAGTAAAAGGGAAGATTTACTGCGCTGATTTGATGACCTGATGTGTTTTCTGGACCCGGCCGTACTGCAGGCCTGGAACAAAGGGCGATGAGCGCATCCACGATTTTCACAATAGCATCTTCTCCCCGTGGCACTGGGACAGATGCGGCTGCAGAAGGTTTGGAGCATTGAGCGGCTGGTTCCAGACAGGCAGAGGTTTGAACAGGCAGGAAAAACAGGATAAGAACAAGTTTCTCACACACGTCCTCATCCACAGGGTTACTGTTTATAAAATTAAACATCCTAAAGAGCGTCCCACCTTGGTATTCCTTCAATTCAGCTTTTATCCGTGGTGTTTGGGATAGGTTTTAAAAGTGGTTTTTAGTCCTAGAAGCCTTCAGTGCTTTGCAGTGCCAGGCGTCCTTGTCCAGGGGACAGCCCCACCTGGGCCTGCTCAGATTCCCTGACTGTCACTCCCGGCTTTTCCTTTTTGAACACGTTTTAACAAGGTTTTGCATCTGGTATTGCTTTTTGTTCTCTGGAGTGAATGTGGTGTTTGTAGTTAGAGGAAACCACCATGAATTCTTGCAAATGAAGGGAGATATAAAATATTATCTCATTGACAGGCACCTCCAGTCTCTCATACTCATAGACGGGCTCTTTTATCTCATAAATGCTCACTTTTATACCATAAATTGTCACTTTTATTTATGGCTTTTTTTCACACACAAAACGTGTTATTTTTGCTTTTTCCCCTGGCATCATCTTCTACCAAGAGCTCACATTTTGCCTCTAGTTTCAAACCAAAGTTTCAAAAACTGTTGAGCAAAAAACCTTTATTATGATGTTGCTAAAACAAATCCAAGTACGTAAGATTGTCCCTTGGCAACCACCACCGCTGCAGGGTCAGCCCTGGGTCAGGAGCGGGATGTTGGCAGTCACGGAGCCAGCGGCTCCCGTATTTTCCCGTCCTGAGCAGTTGTGGCAGGAGCAGGAGTGGTGACGTTTGTGGCTCAGCAGGAAATCTCTGGCTCGAGCAGCTGAGCTGAGAGCGCCGCAGCCACGACGGCTTTTTCCGCGGCTGGAGCTCCTTGTGCCATCCCTGCTCCCGCGCCCTTTCCGTGACTTCACGCTGCAAACACGAGCTCCTTGCCTTTGTCTTGGAGGCCCAGCTTGGCCTGCAGGCCCAGCCCTGCTCCTGCTCAGGCTGCTCAGTGGGCTCTGGCCTCGCTCCTCGTCTCCTCCTCGCAAACAGTTGTTCTCTCCACTCTTACAAAACGTGGGGCAGGGCAGCACCACGGTATTTTCCCCTCTGAACACCTTCTGCCAGTCTGAAACACCTTCTGCCGTTCTGAAACATCTTCTTCCTGTTCCGAAAAACCTTCTCCCGTTCTGAAACCCTTTCTCCCATTCTGAAGCACCTTCTCCCATTCTGAAACCCTTTCTCCCATTCTGAAGCACTTTCTCCCATTCTGAAACCCTTTCTCCCATTCTGAAACCCTTTCTCACATTCTGAAACTCTTTTTTCCCATTCTGAAACACCTTCATCCATTCTGAAACCCTTTCTCCGATTCTGAAACCCTTTCTCCCATTCTGAAACCCTTTCTCTCATTCTGAAACCCTTTCTCCCATTCTGAAATCCTTTCTCCCATTCTGAAACTCTTTTCTCCCATTCTGAAAAACTTTCTGTCATTTTGAAACACCTTCTGCCATTCTGAAGTACCTTCACCTATTCTGAAGCAGCTTCTCCCACCATGTCCAAATCTCTGATTTCACCCTCCACGCTGCACCAACCTTTTCCTTTGTATTATCCAGCCTTCATCCTCCTCCATGGCATGACAGACTCACATAGCAGAGAAGTCCCTAAACTTCACTTGTGATGGGAGAGTTATTGAGCAGAAATTCCTATTTTTACCTCTAATGCAGAAAAGCTGCTCCCTGAATTAGCCTCATCTGCCCCACCGTCCTGTAAACATCCCTGGTCTCTACGCTTTTTGTTATTCCAAGAAGGCACAGATCTATTTTCTTGCTGTATTTCCACAGTTTTTTTAACTTCTTATCTTATTGCTACTCCTTTACACCTTTTTCCAAGTTTAGGGGAAGCCAGACAGCCAAAACCACAACCCAGCAGACTCTTGTTTGCTGAGTATTTGTTAGATAAATCAGAAGCTCTACACAAAGGCTTAATGCTACTGATTTTATTATTTTTTTTAATCTCCACTGCATGCAAAGGCCTTACAGATTGGAGTTTCCTTGGAAAAGGACACGCTAAGGAAATATTGGGTGAGTGGGTGATGAAAGCAGAGGCTGAGGCCACTGCAGAGCCTTAGCAACAAGAGTCTGACTTTACAGAGAGATTAGCAGGAGGTTGGGACCCACCACAACCTCAACAACCACTTGGAGAGCAGCTCCTGCCTTGGAGTGGGATAGAACTGGGTTTAGGGAGCACTGTTTGATCAGAGGTGAAAAAATCATGGGTCTGCTTTCGATATAGACTCTACTCTTAAAGAATTGGTGTGGAATTATCAAAACAAATGATTAAGAAAGGGAATAAACTCTCCGTGCTTTCACTTCTCCAGAATGAGGTAGGAAATTACTCATAGGTTTGAGATTGCTAAAAAGGTCACGACCATAATTTGACTTGGAGTTAAATTCTAAGGATCTGTTTAAAATATGTTAAAATGCCATTGTAATAATTTTTTCTTGTGTTTGGGTTTCAAAGGCCATCGAATCTCAGTCCATGGCGATGAAGCTCACCGATGTTTCAGGAAAATTCATGCCAAGTGAATTTTAAACCAAAAATCCCTTTCCAAGTAGCGGGAAAAGACTGAGTTTTAGGAGGATGTCCTCATTGGAGGAAAAGCAGGAGAATTCAGGCGGAGAAAGTCACACTCACAGAATGGTTTGGGTTGCAATGGACCTGGAAGCTCGCGTCATTCCAAGCCCTCCCACCAGCCCAGGCCGCTCCAGCAGGCCCGGAGCTGCTCCCAGTCTGTCACCACGGCAGCACATCCCGTTGCTGTGGTGACACAGCTCTGTTGTCACTTGTGAATGAGCTCTGGGCTGTGCCAGGCTGAGATCGCCGTGAGCGCCAGGGCAGTGCCACGCTCCGGCACCATGGCCTGTGAGCTCCCCTTTGGCTTCCAGGGATGTCGGGGTTTCCGGGACAAAGGTTTTGGCAGAGCCGGGTGGATGGACAGCAGGGAAGAGCAAAGGGCTGTTCCTGGGAGCCTGGGAAGTGCCAGGAACACCACGTGTATCCCAGTATTGGCAGCACGACCCCAGGATAAGCAAATAACACGTCCATCCCCCTTTGATCACTCCCTATTTACTCCGAGCTCAACATCTCTTCGGTTGAGCTCTCAGAGCTCAACATTTACCCAAAACCCACTCACCCACCTTGGCTCCTGCCTGCTGAGCAGCGGAATATTCCTGCCCAGGAATCTTGACGTCCCCAGGAGGAACCAAACCACCCCAACCACGTGAAACATTTCGCCAAAGTGCAGCTGCAAAAAGTATTTTTGCTGGGAGCAGTTGGAGCTCTTAATGACCGCTGAGCCCCGGGCACTTTTAACTCACCTAATCCTTTTTCCTACAACAGCCCCATCTTGGAAGAATCAACCAGGGACTGTGAGCATATTTTCCAACTACTTGCATTCTTGCCATATATTAATGATACGTGGAAATGCAGGGACTACAAATACAGCTTCCTTGTGGTTGCTCCAGAGGAAGTTTCCATAGGCACCCAAACATTTGGACACTTACCCAGCAGCTGAAATTAGCACGGGGTTTTTGAAAAAGGCCCTCAGGGTTAGAAGGTTGGATGGGCCTAATTATAAAGGAAAAGAGGCTCCATGTGCTCGCTTAGCAGCAAAGCCTGGATTCATCCCGCTCTGGTTTTAAGGTGCTTAAATTAAGAGCAAGGTCGTTTCTCCAGACACTGAATAAAGGGAGCAAGGCATTTACTCAGAATACCAATTTTTATTTTATTTAGGAGGCAAAATGGGGTCTAAATATGGAATTTTCAGGACTCAGCAGCTTTCCATCGTGGTCCCTCAGCTCTCTGATACCTGCTGGGAGCAGGCTGCTGATAGAACTCGACAAATTTATTGCAATTGTAAAGTGAGCAAAGAACTTAAATCGTTGTGATTATAAGTAATAAATGTACGTAAAGGAAGGACTGACCACCCAAATAAAGGGGAAATCATCTAATTGAGGAAAAACCACTGGGGCAACTGATTTTAGTACCTTTCAGCCCCGGGATTGTCATGGAAATGCAGACTGGAGAGAAGTACAAGAGGTAATGTGTACTTCAAAAATTTAAGGAGTTTTCTTTTTTCCCATTTCTCTCTTTTCTTGTGGTTGGATTTCAGTTTTGGCTTTGCCCAAACCAAGCTAATTCTAGCCCAAAGCTGTGAGCTGAGTGTGCAGGCAAGGCTGGCAGCAATTCCAGGGTCAGTTTTACGTCAAAAGTGGTGCGAAAAACTTTATGATGCACCCAGAGTGATTTCATGTCTCTGTCCCCAGCCAAGGCAGAGCCTCTGCTGATATTCCATCTGGAAAGGGTACAGGCACCACAGACAGTGAGGAGCTCCATGCCAAACGTCCCAATAACTCTCCTAAGTTGATTCACGGGCCACTTGCCTAATGAAAAGTTCTTCAGTTTTCCAATTTTATTGCCCACGAGAAGCAATGCCGAGTTGTTCCCCAGCCAGTTCCTTTGGGAATGACTCGTAGAAAGGGCTGACATTTCCTAAAGGAGCCTCAGGTTCAGCTGGGATGAATTTCCCTTGGATAAAATGATCAGGAGAGGCCAGGATTAGAACAGAAAGAGATGTATTGCTCATACTCCCCTAGCACTCGGTGATAACTTCGTTATTTATGAGTAATAAATAGCAGTAATTAAATACACATATCTTCAACAAACACCTGTGCGAGCCACCAGCAGGTGGGCAGAGGGAGAGCTCCTTTCCAGTTGCCCAGGCACAGCAAATCAGCTCCTTGATGAGTTCATCCTGTTGGATTTGTCTCTCCCCCACCTGGATAAATAGAGCTCACCTGTTCCCAGCCCCACCCAGGCAACCAGAGCCCTCCAGCCCCTGCCCATCGCTCTGTCACTGCTCTGCCACCTCCAGAGGTCCTGCAGGGTCATTCCCTGTGTTTAAAGCAGATGGGAAAGGGATTTAGGGTGTCCCCATGTTTTGATGCGACCTTGGCCACATCCCTTGGGCAGGAGAGGGAGGAACAGCACAGGGAATTCCTGTGGAGTTTGTGGAGTTTTTATTTTGATCTGAATCATGGAATGGGTTGGGTTGGAAGATCATCCGGTTCCACATCTTCCACTCTCCCAGGGTGCACCAAGCCCCGTCCAACCTGGCCTTGGACACTTCCAGGGATGGGGCAGCCACAGCTTCCCTGATCCAAATGGGATTTGATTGCTTGCTTGATTGATTGATTGATTGCTGTGAGTTTGATTTTGGTAAAGGTTGAAGAACCCAAAAATTTTCCAGCAAAATTTTTTTAGTCTTGTTCTGCTTTCTCTTCCTTTCGAGACATAGTAAAAAGTACAAAATGTTACTCTCTGTGCTTTTCTCTAAAATTAAAATTCCTTTGGAATATGTCAGGCAAAACAAAGATTCCTCCATTCCCCTTTCAACTGAAAGAGCAATTAAGACCTCCAGTTGCACACAGTTAAAAGCGTCTCTTGAAGCTGAGGCCGTGATTAATTTAGGAGACTTTGGGGAGCCTTGGCTGTGCCCAAGATGAGCTCCCAATTCCCCCTGCAGACCTTCCTGAGCTCTGCTTGCTGGGGCAGGCGCGCAATTTGTGCGGGGTTTGCATTTTTGCCTTCTCTGAGCTTTCCTTTGAACATTCCTTGCTCATGATCCATGCCCTGACAAGTTGTGTCCTTTGGCTTCGCTGGTGGCTCTCACCCCTGACACCTCCTTGTCAGAGAGGCGATGGCTTTTCCCTCCCGGGATGGTTTGCTGACAATTCCGTGCGTTGTCATTTCATTGAAGTGTCCAGGAATTTGATTTTTGCAAAGATAAGGGATCACATGGCAGAAACTCAGAGAAAAGTCACAAAAAAACGTTGTTCGGGATCAAAGGGAGTGATCAGAGAGGGAGCAGGAGAATTTAGGGCAACGCCAGAGACTTTCCAGAGAACTTTTACCATGGAAAGATTATGGCTGGATGATCCCTGGAGATCCAAAAAATTTGATGTCAATGGGAAGAGCAGCTCCATGAGAGCTCAGTCTGCACCCAGGCGTTTATCTCAGGCAAGATTCACCTGCAGCCCAAAAAATAAAATCAGGTCATAAAAAATCCCACACACACTTCAGACTAAATTGAATAAATGTCATTGGTGGAACTGCTTGACATTTTTGGGGACAGCTAGAACCAGTACAGTGTGATGTGGTAAGAGTGATTTATATTTCAACCTCGGAAAAAAGTTTGAAAGGGGTTTTGTATCCTGGCTGGAAGTTACTCCAGTGATGGAATCCAGTGCCGACCTCTCCGTGAGTTACGGAGCTGAGGGACAAACACAAACTTGACTCTTTCAGGTGTTCTTTTCTGGCAGTCTGCTTTGATTTGAACAGATCAGGAAGAGGAGATTTCCTCATTTAACATCTCACAGTGAGGGGGGAGAAAACCTCATTTTTTACCCCAGTGTTCAACAATTTTAGTGTTGTTCGGCTGCTCATCGGTGCCTGTGAGGATCGAAAGGTGTGGCTTCGATTGTTGGGTTTTTGAAGCCTAAAGGGAAAGGGATGGAAAAGCCCAGGCTGGGGAGGAGGAGATGAGATGAGAGAGCATCGTGAGGCTGGATATCCATGCCTGGGCTGGAACACGGGCAAGAAAAGCCTTGGAATTTGAGGCGGTGGCAGGGATTCTGTCCTGAGTGTGCCAAACTCCTCGAGCTGCTCTGGAGAGTGAAGGCTCCGAGCAGGCAGAACACAGGAACAGGCTTTAGGAATTTTGATGGCACTGTGAGCATACAGCTTTTATATTTATAGTACTGGGGCTTTTCTGTGTTTAGTTCGGGGTTTGTTTGGGTTGTTTTTTAATTGCCCAAAACCAGAGTTTAAAACACAAATATAAAGCAAAGACACAAGTTTAAAACACGAGGATAACTGCTTGGAGGGAGAAGAGCTGTGGGCAGGGGAACAGTGCCAAGAAATTAATGCAGGAATATATTGGTGAGCTGGAGAGACAGTGGGATACAGGATGCCTGTCACCCAACTTGCCCTTCCACCTTCTTTTCCGAGCTTCACATATTCAGATTAAAGAGTTCTCTGCCATCATCTGGTGCTCACGCAGGAGGCCACAAGTCTGTGACAATAAAACAGGAACGTTTAATGCAGTTCCGATCCCTGACAGTTCCTTAATGCTGCTTATCCTGCCTTTCCTTTCAAGCTTTAGTCATCCTAGATTTCCTTCCAAACGTGAATGAGGTGGCTTAAATCAAACTGTAAATTGTGCTTCCAGTTATTATGTGCTTGCTAATCAGGATGGAAATGAAAAGTTGGTTGTCAAGCAGGGCTCTTTCCCACAATATCCAGGAAAGTATCAGGATTAGGCAGTTTAACAACAAAAGGAAACCGGATTGCACCTTGAGGAAGAAAGAAATAACCCGCTAGGCAGGAAGAACAGAGGAACGGGGATTTTTGCCAAATAAGCTTGAAAAAAAAATAAATATACGAATAATTAAGAGAGCCTGCGAGTGAAGCTGGTGAGGACGGAGCTGCGATGCTTCCTGTTAGTAAATACAAAGAATGGGCTCTAATAGGGCTCCAGGGGAATGCAATAGCTTGGGAATAGCCTTGGGAAGAAAGACAAACACACAGAGAGGATGCAAAAACAGTGTGAAAAGTGATTCACGGGGGCTCCGTGCCATTCCTGATTGTTCGGGCGTTATCGTAGGAAAGCCTTGCTCCGAGGTGAACAAAGCCTGTTGGTTCCTGAGCGCTGTGAACGGCGTGCCCAGAGCCAGCCCGGGCTGAGGGGAACACCTGTGGGGAGAGCCAGGAAGGCTTTCCCCGGGTATCTGCTCCCGGCAGATAATGGTGTGTGTAAATGTCCCAGCAGAAGGTGCAGAAGGGCGGCCGTGTTCAGACTGAGGGTGGGACCTGGGGGCAGCTCCAGCCACAGGATTAAGGGAGAAGTGTCAGGGGAGGGCCAGGCCCGGGCAGGCTTGGCTGGAATTCTGGTCCTGCAGCCTCGAGCTGTGTTTCATGGCTCTCCCAAACTGCAGGTGCCAGGAGCTCCCCGGGCCGGATCAACGCTTGCTGCTCCCGTCCAGATCAGGGGTTTGGAACTTGCTGCTGCCTTCCAGAGAGGAGGAGCTCTGTGTTTGCAGAAGCGGCTCCCGATCTGGGGCAAAACCAGAGTGGAGAGTGGCCTTAGGGTGACAGAGTGACCAGGGCTGGGACTTGGCTGGGTCCTGCCTTTGCAGCTGGTCTGGGTTCTGTCCCTTCTGAGGGCCTGGGCTTGAGCTCCTCCGCCACGTTCAGCCTCACCTACACTGAATTTGCAGTGTCAGTAATGGGTAACAAACACCACAAAACTCATTCCTGCAACAACGTGAATTTTCTCAAGGAGATATCAGGAAAATCTGCCGTGGTGGAGTGAATTTCAGATAAAAGAGTGTGAGCTGAGAACCAGATCCTGCTCACTGCTTGTGCCATTGAGGCACGAGGGAAAACCGGAGGTTCTTGTGATCATCACCTGAGATTCTGATCATTAACCTCCATAACAACTTCGAATTTCTTCCACAGATTAGATCTTCCCTTCTTTTCTACCTGTGGTGACAGTGAACTCCGATGAACTGCCTGGCAGGAAGAGCCAGGAGAGCACACTCTGCTGATAAATCTGAGATTAAAGCTTTCATATTTACTCATCTCAAGCACAAATAAGTATCCAGCTAGAACTGCAGGCAGGGTTTTGGAAGCTCTCAGTGGAAGTTTGTGTCTGTTCTCCACTAACAGGATGTTTAGGGAAGCAAAGGCCCTGTCCTGGCAAGAAATCCGTGAGGAAAGACACAGGCCGAGAGCTGAGGGGACGTTCTCAGGGTGGGAGGGAAGGGATTCAGGAGTGCCCCCCAGAGAACAATCTCCTCCGCTTTGTCTGCTCTGATTACCCTGATCCACGTCATGAAGTTCCTACTCCTCCTCCTGGGGAAGGTCTGTGGTTCGGTGTTCCCCGTGACTCGGGCTGTGCTTTGAAGCGAGGAGTGAGGAATGTTCAGGCTCCATTGGTGTTCTCTGACCTCCCAGCACTGACACGGAAAAGCGCGAAAAGCAAAACACTGGGAAGCTGTTGGCGGGAATGATGCTGTGGGGACACGTGTGCATTTATAAAATCCACAGGAACCCTCATGGATTGGATTCACTTCTCTGCCCAGCCCCTGATGCAGTTGTTGCTCCTGCCTGGAGGTTTTAAAATCGAATTGAGGCAACCAAACAAAAAAACCGACTCAAACTCAGCCCAATTCCCACCTGCCCCATTTGTATTCTTAATTCTCAGCTTGCCTCAAGCTTCTAAAGCTTGCTAGGAAACCCAGCAGGTCAGAAAACGCGGCCTCTCTCACCCTCAGAGTCCGTATTCATGCCTCAATTTGAAAACCTGATGGAAAAAACCGTGGCTAGACCAACATCCACCAAGGGGATCCCAGGACCAGCTCCCTTCTCCCCATCTGCCCATGGGCCGTTCCCAGAAGGGCACTTGGACCTGCAAATATCCCAGCACTGACAGGCTCAGGGCTCGCTTTGGAGATATCAGTGACGCCTGCCTCTCCTGGAAGTCCCGTTTTTGGTGCAGCCTGCCCTGCTCCTGCCTCTGGCAGCTCTGGAAGCAGCACATGGACGCTCACGAGGTTGGAAGGAGCCGGAATGTCACATCCCTGGAGGGGTCCCCACCTCAGCTGGGGGTGCAGCGATTAAAATAAACCCTGGGGACACGTCTATGTGAAGGATGAGCCCATCCCAATGTCCCTGTCTTCTAAACCCTCTGACCGCCTTTATTTCAAGGATGATCCCATCCCAATGCTGCCTTGCGCTCTGGCTCTTGGCACTGGGGGCAGACTGGGAGAAGCTGGGAAGGCTCATTAGGCACTGTAGGATTGCTTTTCTCTGACCCTTGTCCTTCAAACCCAGGCTGGTGGCCCAGCTGGAGCTCAGAGCCACCCTGGGTGTCCCTCCAAAGCCCCAGGGGTGAATCCAAACTGTCCCAGTGGGGTTCAGTGGCTGGTTTGCCTGATTCCTGCTGTTCTCTCTTGCTGGGGCAGCTGAATTAAAGAGAAATCATTAAATATTGTGCCCCTTACCCCGTGACAGGCCAGGGCACGCATTCCTGGTTTTGGGAATAATAAAGGATCCGCACAAGTGAGATCCACTCAATCCAAGCTGCTCTCTCCCTGCCCGGCACGAGGACAAGGTGGAACTGGAGACTTTTTGCTACAGCTGAGCAACTTCTCTCCGCTTGGACGCTAAAAAACAACTTTGCTCCTTGTTTTTAAAACATTTAAATCCTGCCAGGGGTTTTATTTCTCTTGCCCAGAGCCTCTTCTGAGAGCTCTGAATCCTGCCTGTGCTCCCGCGCTTATGAGCGAGGTGTTGTTATCTTTTCTTGCCTTCCATGAGTTGCCCACGGGCCAGGAACCCTTCCCAGAGCTCAGGGCTGGCCCCACACAATTAAGGCAGCCCCAAGCTCTGCAGGGTGGCTTTGCTTTGGAGAGGACAGGAGTGATAAATACTCCGAAAACGAAAATCGGTGGCAGGAGTGAGAGCAGGCACCGGGCAGGAAAAGCAGCACTGATCAGCTCTCTGATTTCCAGAAAAGGCTTGGTCGTGTGTCAGCACGAGTTGGTAAGCACAGCTTCAAGCTGGCATTTCAGTTTTTAATTAAAAAAACCCCAAAAAACCAAAAAAAACCCTGCAAAAACAACAACAAAAAAAAAACCCAACAACAACAACAAAACCCAAAAAACACCAATAAACAAACCAAAAAAATCCCCCAAAACAAAAAAAAACCAAAAAAAAACC
>VZTD01004797.1:312060-341644 GCA_013397725.1 Rhagologus leucostigma | reverse complement strand
CCGCTCCCCGGGGGCTGCCTCTGTGGGCATTTGGCATAACAGCTTTTGAAGTCACTTGGTGTTTGTTTCCATGGCTGTTCTGTGCATGTACCATGGTGCCTATAAAATGCTCTTGGGAAGCTATCCATGGATGGATAGCCTTATCCTGATGCTCATTCAAATGCTCCTACTTTTCAGTTTAAAAGAGGAAAAAAGCTTGAACAAAAAAAAGAAAACCCCCCCCCAAAAAAAAACCCAAAACCAAAAAAAAACCCTGAAAAACCCAACTCCCCCCAAAAAATCCTAACCAAAGCAAAAAAAAACCCAAACCAAACCAAAAAACAAACCAAAAAAACCCCCAAAACAAAAAAAAACCAAAAAAAAACCACAACCAGCCAAAAAACAAAACAAAACCAAAAATATCCCAAATCAAAACAAAAAAAGCCAAAAAACCCAACAAAAAAACCCCCAAAACCCAAAAAACCCTAAAATAATAAAAACCAAAAAACCCCTCCAAAACCAAAAAACCCCCAAAACAAAAAGAAACCCCCCCCAAAAAAAAACCCAAAACCAAAAAAAAACCCTGAAAAACCCAACTCCCCCCAAAAAATCCTAACCAAAGCAAAAAAAAACCCAAACCAAACCAAAAAACAAACCAACCAAAAAAACCAAACTAAAACAAAAAAAACCAACAACAACCGAAAAAACCAAACCAAAACCAAACAAAAACCAACAAACAAAAAAAAACCCACCCAAAAAAACCCCTAAAGCCACCCCCAAAAAAAGAAATAATCAAGTTCCAGTTGCTTTCTTGCCCAGCAGAAATCTCAGAGATTGCTCAGAGATCTTTTCCCAGGTGTCCAATACTGGCGTTCTCTGCGGGGTGTGACCCTCCAGGTTTTGTCAGATAAGGCAGAAACCTTTCGGAGGGGAACAGATTTTAGGAAAATGCCATTTGATAAAAACTTCCAGCATGGAATTTCTCCTTAAAACTCTAAAGAGGGGAGGCCGCCAGTCTGAGGTGGCTGCAGCTTCATGGGGGATGCAGAAGGAAGGCAAGAGGAATAGCTATGGATTATCGTGGATTTCAGGTGATTTCCTCAGCTCCCTGTGGCCCTCCAGATTTTGCCAGACAAAGCAAAATCCTCTTTTGGGGGACAGGTTTTAGGAAGACATCATTTGATAAAAACTTCCAGCGTGGGATTTCTCCTTAAAATCCGAGAGCAAGAGCAAAACTCTGAGGTGGCTGCAGCTTCCTGTAGGATGCAGGACCTGTGGATTGTCCTGTATTTCGGTGATTTCCTCAACTCCCAGGGCTGTTCCTGAGTCCCTGCTTTGCTCTCTGCCCTCTCCGCTCACAGACACCACCCTCTTCCGAAGCTTCAACTTGATTTTATTGCACACGGGAGGCTTTGGCAAAGCCTGGCAAAAGTTTCATGGCAGAGGAAAAAGGGTTTCCTGGGCCAAGCTAAAAATGTGAGGAATCGAAACCCATTTGTTGTTTAGTGCGGGCCCTGCCCACGCTCGGGCACCAGAGGATGCAAATTCGGGGGCAGTCGAGGTGAGGGGAAGGGTTCATCTCATCCAGGGCTCAGCTTTGGAGGTTCCTTGTGCAGCTTGAGAAGGTTGACAGCAGAGGCTGCTTCCTTCAGCTCAGGCCCTAAATCAGTGGGGAAAACACAGAAACTCAGAGACAAAAGGATCAAATCCGGCATTTCTGGCTGGAGCAAACCCAAGGCATCCTCACCTTGGCCGTGTCCATCTTTCCACTTGGACAGGGACTTTTCTTCCCTCTTTTTAGGCACGGTGTGAGCTCTGGGCTGGGAGAATGGGGTATTTCGAGCCGTAGCTGTTGCTGTGCTGCCTAAAAGGAGCTGTCCAAGAATAGCCTGCTCCCCAAAATACAAACTGTCTTTGAGTTCCAAGTCCTATAAAAGCTCTTTTGCCTGGGGAGCGCGTGCCAGATGGAAAGTGCCCCTCCGATTTCCTCCAAACACGCGTGCAGCTGTTCCTGCTTCCCCTTTTTCTTTTTTTCCTAATGGAATTTTTAGACCTCACCTGTTGACGGAGGCATTACAGGGATGGGCTTTGTGTGTACGTGTGGGGTTTTGTTTTTTTTATTTTCATCCCTCGTTCTGCTAAAGGAAAATGACTTGAGATGTTCTGGAGCGACGACAACGGGGGCAGGAGCTGCGAAAATACCTCTGGCATAGTTTTAAGGGTGGGAAATCTCAAACTGTGCCCACAACACAGAGGCTGGCTGGAAAGAGGCTTTGTTCGGAGCTGGTTTTATCTGGGGAGACAGAAGCTGGAAAGTGCCCAGGTCTTAGGGGGAATACCAAGCATGGAGCCCGGACAGAAATAGAGCCCCAGCTTAGGACACACTGAAACAAACGGGAGCCAAAGTGCTGACCCAGATCCCGGTTATTAAGGGTAAATACATATTGACAAGATCGGGGATTAGGCAGAGGTTCTTAGGGTGGAGGAGCTGTCTCCGCTCCGTGCCAAGCGAAGCCGAGGCTGCGATTCGCTCGGAGCGGCAGATTTTTCACTAAAAACAACGAAAAATCCAAAGGAAGTGCAAAAGAAAAAAAAAAAGACAAAAAGCTCCTTTCTCCCAGCACGGGAAACTGGTGCAGCAAAACGCGGTGACGAAGCTGGCAGGGAGGGAGGGGTGTGACAGCCAGGCTGTGCCACCTCGGCGGGTGGCTCGTGGCAGTGTCACAGCCCCCATGTGTCCCCCGCAGCTCTCGGCTCACCTTGAGGTGCCCCCTCCGGTGCCACTCCCAGCCCTGTCTGCTCAAGGGCTTAGCAGAGCCTTCCGTGTCTGGTGATGCTCTTAAGGATGACCCAGCAGAGGGGAAATAGAGGCTCCTAAAATAGGGGTTGAAGGAGGACAAAAGATTTTCATTAATGGCTTTAAATACGCGAGCCCGACGTGAATGGGGAGATAAAAAAATCAGGGGTTAGGAAGCAGGTGGAAAATGATTCTCGGGGGAGAGGATAATTGTGGCTGAGCTCGTCTGTCCCCTCTCCTGGCTGATTTCTCTGCCCGAAGGCATTTAGTAGCAAATATTCCTGTTCAGCTGCTCTCTGGGGCACATCATTTTCTTTTCTAGTGGTTGTGCAGGTGAAAGGAGCACATCCCACCTGGAAAACGAGGCATGCATTTATTGGGATATCAGCACAGCCCTCATAAACCAGATGCCAGCAAAGCCTGATTCCAGCTGTCACACGAACAATCCCTGCACGAAGCCATAGGTGGGGGAATATTTTGGGGTGGGCTCTAAATCTACGTTATGTTCTCAGGCCCAGCCCCGTTGTCTGAGATTAGGAACCCTCAGCTCTCTCCCTGCGGGATTAGCTGACAATCTCCCGGGTCAAGAAGCATGCTGGCTTACAGAAAGCCTCCTGACATTGGTGGGGCTCTATTTAAGGCTGGTTAAATGCTTAAGGGTGCAGACAGATCCTTAGGTGCTCCTGAAAATCCCAGCGGGCGTTCTTAGAAGTGGTGTACAAATATCTCAGGGTTTTCGCGAGCCTGGTGGGCCTGGGAAAAAAGGAAAGGATGAGGGAAAGCTTGTCACCTTGTGAAGGGTCTGCTCCTGTTTCCAGAAACACAGAGCAAAGATTGTTTGTTCTGGAGCAGAAGCAGAGCTTTCAAGCCAAGTGAAAAAATCTCCTTTCACACCCAAGCGATGCTTCATTTGTGCTTCAGTATTTTTTAATGGAGAGATTTCGTTTTAATAATATTGAAATAAAACTTGGGAATTTTCTGAAGTGAAAAACTGGCTAGAAATGAATTTCAAAGCTGTTTTATTGTGGTACTACACTTTTTTTTTTTTCCTGACAGTTTTTTCAGAGAACCACAGAACAGTTTGGGATGCAAGGGACCCTAAAGATCATCCAGTTCCAACCCCTGCCATGGGCAGGGACACCTTCCACTAGCCCAGGCTACTCCAAGCCCCGTCCAACCTGGCCCTGGACACTTTCAGGGACAGGGCAGCCACAATTTGCTGCAGCTCAGGACACCCCAGGGTGGTTTCTGGGTCGTGTTGACCTTTTTATCACCCAACACCCCCAGACCTCTCTCCTTAGGGCTGCTCTCAACCCAGTTTCCAAAGGTGAATTTGTAGCAGCAACCCAGTGATGACACAGCTCCTTCAGTGATAGCACAGCTCCTTCAGTGATAGCACAGCTCCTTCTGAAGGTTTTCCTCTGTTGCTCTTTCCTTGATTTCCCTCTTTATTCACCAAACATCCTGCGGAATCTGCCCTGTGACTTTTGAGCTCTTAGGACTTGAAATTGCTGGACAGACACAGCTCGGGGGCATTTGGAATGGGATTCCTGAGCTGTCCCCTAAAGTCTGGGAGTCTCTCCGTGCCCGGGGATGTTTCACGGGCTGCAGAAGTGTGGGAGCTATTTTCATCCCCACAAACAGAGGGCATTTTCCCAGCACAGCGAGCAGGAAGTTATTGTTGCAGCTCACCTTGAATAGACAAAGGGGAAACCTCAGCAATCCCAGCTCCTCCAGCACCCAGCCATGGCAGGAGCTGCTGGGGCTCAGAACAAACACGGAGCTCCGCTCCATTGTTCCGTGGTTTTCTATAGCCCCGGCTGGCTTAAAAATGATTTGGAAACGCTGCGAGCACTGAGCCGGGCTTTGTGTTCCTCTTTGTGTGTGTGAGCTCGAACCTGACCCCATTCAAGTTGGGAGGATTTAAAAAAAAAAAAAATTAAAATAATAATTAAAATAATAATAATAATAATAATAATAGTTTAAAAATGCATCCCTATTTTGGCCCTTAGGGGAGGGGTTGTTGTTGTTGTTGTTTCAGTTCGGAGTCAGCTTCCTGTGTTTACCCTGCGCCGGTGCTGGGCTCGCTTATGGTGTTTACTGGTTTTCACAGCTGCAGAGCTCCAGGAAGGTCTCCCCAGCTCTTCCTGTGCTTTTCCAAAGGCTGCCCTGACATCCCGGGAAAGCAGGCGGGGTTGGAGCAGGGATTAGGAGCCTCCCGCTGTCCCTGCCGGGCTCCGTGAGGTCCATAAAAGCCCTTTGTAAATAATGGGTTCTGCGGCTTCCTGGAAAAAGACTCAAAGTCCCCGCAGGCAGCACCTGACACAGACACCTGGAACGTTCTCCATGGAGGCAGGCCTGGTTTATTGCACCCAGCACCTGCCTGGAAACTCCTGCTGCCCCCAGCACCGCCGTGCCCTGGCTCGGGTGGGTTGTGAGGGGTTATCCCAAGCGCTGGCACATCCCACGGCTCCCCTTGGAGCAGCCAGCGGGACCTGCCTGGCGGGGCCTCGCTCGCTCGAGGCCTCTCTCAGGTGTGGTTTCCACTGCAAACGGAGCTGCTGTCCCCGCGTGGGCACAGCCCCGGGTGGGACAGTGCTGGCACTGAAGGCAGGAGGGGTTTGCCCAGCAAGGAACCCCGAGCCCCGAGGAGTGGGCACAGCCCCGGGTGGGACAGTGCTGGCACTGAAGGCAGGAGGGGTTTGCCCAGCAAGGAACCCCGAGCCCCGAGGAGTGGGCACAGCCCCGGGTGGGACAGTGCTGGCACTGAAGGCAGGAGGGGTTTGCCCAGCAAGGAGCCCCGAGCCAGAGTGGAACGGGATCATGGAACCAGGGAATGGCTTGGGTTGGAAGAGACTTTCAAACATCATTTAATCCAACCCAGCTGCTGTGAGCGGGGACACCTTCAGCTGGATCAGATCAGAGCCACAGCCAACCTCAGCGTGAATATTCCCGGGGACGGGACACCCACAGCTTCCGTGGGCCGCCCGTGCCGGTGTGCACCACCCTCGGGGGAAAAACTTCCTTAAATCTGATCTAAATCAATTCAAAGCCATTTCCCCGTCCCCACACACACGCAGGCCAACACCTCTCCACCTCTTAGCTCTTCCTTATCAGCCGCACGAGGCGGGTGCTGATGGTGCCGCACACTGAAACCCGTCCCCAAAAAGGCTCCGATTTCCTGCGCTGCTCTGGCTGAGCACAAGTTCTGCCAGCCTGGGTTATTTAAAGGATGCAAAGCCACTCGGAGGCCTCTCCTAAAAGCAGCGAGGAGGAAGAGAAAAGCGCAGTTTGCATTGTCTGTGCTCCCGAGCTGGGGAAGCAGCACCACCTCCCACCCACTGCCACCCTCCAGCTGACAGCTGGGAGGGGACCAGGCACTTTTTGGCAAAGCTGGGGGCTGATATTTCCATACTTGGCTCGCATCCTGCTGCCAACACTTGCTTCCCAGTTAAAATTTTTCCTCCTCGAACGTAAGCACACTCCTGTAGTGTTTTTGCAAGGGGGGAGCGAGCATTTCCAGAAAAATCAGCCCTAAAATCCAGGCTGGATTTGTATTTCCATCGTTGTAAATAGCTCGGCCAAAGGGAGAAGCTCGTCCCTGGCACCTGAACTGGTGTGAGAATGCTTCGACCTGCAGAGACTAATCCCGTTTGTAACAGCAAAATAATGAAAATGCTCCCAGGCACGGGGTGGGATTGTCGGGGTGTCCCATGCAGGGCAGGGGTTGCACTCAGTGATCCTTGGGGGCCCTTCCAGCTCAGGATTTTCTGTTATTTTGTATCTCTCTGAAGGGTTTCATCACTTTTCCGTGGCTGGGGGAAAAGCCTCGCTCATGCCCTGCGTGTTGTGCCCACAAAGCAGTGAAGCTTGAGAGACTTTAGAGCACCAAAAGTGAATTAAATGCTCATAAATGCCATCCAAAGTTTTATTTTCCCATACCAAGTGTTAATTAAGTGCTCTTAAACGCCATTCAAAGCCTTATTTCCCTGATTTTCCTGCGTTTTCCGAGGGGTGTGAACCAGCAGCAGCAGCATTGTCAGAGTGCTGCCTCTCTGGAAGAAGGGAGGGATGAGAGTCATCCAACAAAACCAGGAAAGAGGGAGAGGAAGGGCAGCGCAGTGAAGGACAGGAAGGTGGGAATGAAAAACAGGGAGAGCAGGAGAAGGATGGACATAGCAGAGGGAAAAGCTCCCAGCAGCAGCTCCAGGCTGTCCTCAGCGAGAGATGGAGCAGGAGGAAGGGGAGGAAAAGCAGCATAAGACCCTTCCTTAGGAAAAAAATGGCAATATTTCACTCCAAAAACCTAAAATCCAAAGATTTTGCAGCAGAACTGAGAGAGACAGGAGCAGAAAGTTTTTGCGAGGCACCAGGGCTCGTTCTCTCCTCCGCCCGCAGGTATTTGGGGCTCTGGGCTTTCGGGGCCTCCCAGGCTTTTCTTCTTCTCTCGCTGACAGCCAGGAATTCAGAAAATACACAAGATGTCACATTAGTGAAGGTTTTGCTTTATCTTTTTGGCTGTGTTTTTGTTTCTTTTTTTCGACTGTTTCATCCAAAGTGGCGAGGGAGGGGAGCCAGGTGACAGAAGGAGCAAGACAAATGCCTTTGGTTCCTTATCAGAATCTCGTAACTGAGCAATCTCCATGTTGCAGAAACATTTCAGGGCCGGACCCGGGGTGTGCTGGGCAGTTGGGCTGTGCAGGGAATTAAAGAAATTGCTGATGTTGCAGGATGAACTTCAAACGTAAAGCGCAGCCCAAGTATGCGGAGGTGAGAGAGAGATTTGGATTTTTCTGAGTGGAAAACAAAACCTGAAAAGCTCTCCAGGAATTCTCCAAGGCGAACACATTTACCTGCTGAAAGATTTCTATTTCCCTTTGAGAGCTAGGTTGGGATTAATTATAATTTTTTAGCAGAGCGATGACATCCAGATTCTTTCTCCTTTTTAATGGCTCTGATTGCTAATTTTTTTAATCAATCCCTCCCAAATCCACCGATCTGGGACCGCTGTGCATCGTCCCTTGGCTCGGACCCACAGAAAACAACGGCTGCAATCCCACACCGGCTCTGGCACCCACTCAACATCCAGCACATTCATTTATGCTGAATTTACTCCTGTTTTCAATATTTCCAGCGCGCCCTAACCCTTCTGACCTACAATCTGCTGTAAATCCCTTTTACTGCTCCCTGACATGTGACTTTATAAATCATGAGGGGGGCACTGAGAGGATCCTACAACTGAGCCTGGTGTTCAGGCTGCAGTTGAGAGGTCAGAATTGTGGGCACGTTTGAATTGCGGGCCCGTTTGAATTGCGGGCCCGTTTGAATTGTGGGCACGTCTAACAGGCACGGCTTGCAGGAGCAGTTAGCACGTGGCTCAATCTCTGCCCTTAGAAGAGAAAGGAAACCCAGGTTCCTGCTCCCTCCCCATTACTCCACACACATCATTTTGTTTCTCAGCAGAAAGCTGGAGCGATCTGAATTATTCCTTCCTCAGAACCCACACCTTGGGGGTATCTGAAACTCAGAGGGTGCAGAGATCCAGCTGCTCCCCGAAATCTTTCCCAGAGGAGGGAGAGGCTCCACACATTTTCCTACCGTGTTTTGCTCACTGAAACCTCAGATATTTTGCAATAGCTGAGTTCCTGTGTCCATCGGTCAGGAGACTGCAAAGGGGACAGTTTTGCATGGAAATGCTCATCTGAATATCCTGGAGATTTGGGGTGAAAGGGGAGAATTCAGCTTCCAGTTGGGATCAGTGGAGAGGTCCCTATCAGCTGCCCCGGAGTTGTTCTGATGACATTTTTGGGTGGCCCTCATTTCACTGCCTGTTCCTGAGGGATAAGTGTTAGTCTTTAAAAGGAGACTGGGAGGACACTCGAGTGGGGACATTTCCAACACAGATGCATAAATTTAGGGAGGACGAACCCACCTTTTGTGCCTCAGGAATCACAGAACCACAGAAGGTTTGGGTTGGAAGCGCCTTAAAGCCCATCCAGTCCCAAGGGCAGGGACACCTTCCACTGTCCCAGGCTGCTCCAAGCCCCGTCCAGCCTGGCCTTGGGCACTGCCAGGGATCCAGGGGCAGCCACAGCTTCTCTGGGCACCCTGTGCCAGGGCCTGCCCACCCTCACGGGGAACAATTCCATCCCAAAATCCCACCCGAACCTGCTCTCGTCAGTTTGAAGCCATTCCGGTGTCCTGTCTCTCTTGCCAGCTGTGAGTGGGATTGATCAGTGCTCAGCACCCTTGGAAAGGCTCCCTGTCCTGCCCTGCCCTGGGACACAGCCCTGGGTGTGACCACAGCAAAACCATTCCTTGATTTTTGCAGGTCTGAACCTGCAGCTTCACCCAGTCTGCCTTTTCCCCATCATTCCCAGCCAGCTCAGAGTTTCCTGCAGGAATTGATTTGTTTTCGGTGCAGGGACACAACAAAAAACTCTTCCAGAGCAAACCCGTCCGTGAGCAGAAAGAATTCTGTGGGTAAAAACTGCACCGGTGCTGCTCTGCCCATCAGCCACTCAGTGAGGCTGTTATTTCCCGCTTTTCTTGCCTAGTCGCCACTGGAAATCCAACTTTCCTTTCCTGGCTGCGGCTTTAGAAGGAATTCCACCTCTCTGCAGGGGAAGGAGACCACACTGCTGGAGAGAAATAAGAAGGGAACCCGGATCGGTTGCTGAAATAACGACAACAAAACAGAAACAAAACCAAAAAAAAAACCTCCAAAAAATTCAGAGCTTTCCCCTTGGCAACTCTTGCAGTAGCAGGCTTCTGCTCCCACCATGGCACAACGAGAGAGCATCGCTCACTGCTCAGGGGTGTCACGGGACAGCCGGGATTTAGGAGCTACTCACACACTCACTGCAGGCTGCCTTGGCTCGTCCCACTACTCGCAGGATACTCAGGGGGTGCAAAGCGTGTGTGGCTACACACAGCTCTGCTGGGAGCTGCCCTCCACCTCTGTCTGGCTTTCCTTGCCCAGTTCCACCCCATTTCCAGCTGCAGTCCCCCTGCAGGGGCATGTCACAGGAGCAGTTGGGGTTGGAGGAGGTGAAGAGCGGCGGCGCTCCCTGGGTGCCTCCTCTGTGCCCTGTGCTCACCTGTGCAATTGCAGCATGTGGGAATAATTCCCGTTCTCTTCGCCTGCACGGTCAGGTTTAGGGACTGATGCACTATTTAGAGTTCATTCCATGCTTACCGGGTGGATTTTCCTGTCTCTTCCATCCGGATCAGTGTTGGGATAGAATTCATTCTTGATTCCTGACTCATCTGCAAAGGGAAAAGGAGAATGAGATCGGCGTTCTCACAGGGAAAGGGGACTGAATTTTCTTTATTTAATTTCTTTGACTGAATAGACAGAGGGTTCAGATTCTTTACTATTAATGCTTTATTTCCAGTGAAAGTATCAGACAGATGAGAACAAAGAGGTTCCTTCACAGAACAGAAATTGATAGGAGAAACCAGAAATAATTATTGCAAATACCCCACTGTGCCTTCTAGATATGGCCACTGTGATAAATGGGAAATATTTTATTAATGAAAGCATTTTGAAGAAAAAAAAATGATTTTAAACTCCATTCTAGAAGGTTTTCCCAGTTCTGATGTGAATGAACTGTCCAGCACCTTGGGAACATCCCTCTCCCCACGTGTGCCACAATCAGTGCTCTGGGGATGGGGATGCAGAGCCCCAATCCCGGTGTCCACTGCCTCCAGACCATTCCCAAAGAGCTGAAATAGCTGAGAAAAATGACTTAACACAGCCAGAATCAGTCAGGGAGCGAAGAGATGGAAGGTTGGAGAGGAGGAAAACTTCCACTGGCAGCCTTTGAACCGAAAATTATTCCTAAAGTCACTCTCTGCAGGCAAGAAGGGTGAAATGTAACACTTTGCCTGAAGAAATCCAAGAGAAATGTGCTCTAGATGCCCGTTTGAATGGTGGGGTCAGTTCCTGGGGGGGTTCTGTGATTTGAGGAGGCACCTGCACCAGAGGTCAGCAGAGCAGAGGGGTGCAGGGTACGGAGCAGGGGGTGGGAGTTCCAAGTAAAGAGCTTGGGAACAAAGAGGGGAAGCAGAAATCCAGAGCTCTGACAGTGCCTTGGACTGGGGCTGGGAAGTCATCCATAATCCTCTGGAAGACTGGCCTTCCCAAGGAGCCGCTGTTTGAGTCCTGGCAGGATTTGTGCCCGTGCTTTCTATGGAAGAGTTTCCTTCATTATTCGAGGTCGTGGGGCTGGGATTTAATCGCTGTGAATCCCTCTGGTGCCAAGGGGGAGAAGATCCCACAGCTGGCAGCTCGTGGTCCTCAGCCTCTCCACAAAAACCTGTGTTCCTGGGGGGAATTCGGGAAGGGTTTTCTCCCTCAAAGCTCGGGTTCGTATTGAGACAAGTCCCTGAAGGTGGAAACCAGAGCAGCTCCTTGGGAAGGCATTTTTGAGGAATGCTGCCAGCCTGTATCTACTGGCCCTGGACGAGCAGGGGATTCTTTGACAGGCACTGGGAGGGTGTTTTAATTAACATTTCAAGAAAAGCAGGGGGAAGAGTGATTCCTCAGCTTCTCAAAGGTCAGAAGGTGCTCAGACATCACAGAATTGGATACAGGGCGAGAGCCTAAAGAGACAGAGACCTGTCAAAGCTCTTGGACAGCACAGCCCCTCAAAGGAGTTATTTTCTGTCTGTTATCAGGTTAAATGGAGCTATCAGAGTTGAATCTCCTGTTCAGACATGCTGCAGAGATAAGGCAGAGCTGGTGGGAGATGCTGCTGCTCAGGGGGTCTCTGCTGCTTTGGGCCAGAGTGATGAGGGTGATTAAAACGAAGAGTCGTGTGATTATTTCGTAAAATCCCCCCACAAATGGATAGGATCCATTTTCATGGAGACTTTGGAAAGCAGGGAAGGTTAACGAGATTATTCTTCGCCAGGCACAGTGTGGGTCTCCTCCCATCTTCTGTCATGGAGGAGATAAAAGGATCTGATTTGCAGCAGGAAGAACTTTCCAACTCCAATTCTTGTCCTTCTCCATGCAGAGCCCATCAGTCACACTGAGCGCACAGAGAGCTCCCCACTGCACCTCACTTGAACCCTTAAACGGCTCAACTCAGCTTTTGTTCAAGCTGGGACCCCCACATCAAACTGGGTTTATATGAAAGAGGTTGTTTCACCACTTGGAATCTCGTTTATTTGACTGAACTTGCCTCGAAGGCTGCACATCGAGAAATGATCGCTTTTACTGGGCACGGAAAATGCCTCTCATCAAAATCTGAGCGTGCCTGCAAATGTGAAATCACCCCAAAAATGCTCTTATTAATGGTGTGGGTGGGCTCTGCCCAACCAAACAGCTCCTCAGCACCACAAAAATGCAAAAAATATGTCAAAAGTCAATTTATATAAAAAATAAAAACTCCTTTCATGCTGTTTCAGTGATGAGAAAGGCATCATGAAGCTTTCTCAAAGTTTTAAATTATTTTAGTCAAGCTTACACTGGGTGCAAAGTGGGAATAACAGTGAGGCAATGCTATTAGGTGGGAAGATTTTAGGAGCGGTTGTGGGAGATGCTGGGAGCGGAATGATGAGCCCACTGGAAGGAAAAAACTGAACCCAGCTCCCAAATTCTCGCAGAGAACCTGCACACCTACAGGAAGGAATTTTTAGGAAGCTGAAGATGTGACAAGAGCCTTTTGACAGCTCAAACGCTCTTTCAAGTGCTGAAAATAGATCATTTCCCCAATCTCCTTCCCCACCCAAGGCAGCCCAGCTGAGGGTGGGAAGGGTTCTCAGCTAGAGGGTGAAGTTCGCTGTGGCTGGAGGTGACACAAAGGTTGTGGGACAAGAATAGAGTGAGATTAGCTGAGCTCTAATCCCACAGGTGCCGCGGTGGCTTCACCTGTACAGAGCCTTCCATTGCTCCAGGGAAACCTTTTAAACCTGGCCTCCCAATCCTAATTGATCCTCTTCTATCTCCTTTTCTACCTCATATCAGCACCAGGAACCGTTCTAGTTGTTCCACTTAAGCTGCCCGAAACAGAGCTGAGGGGGAATCCGGGCGGGGAGCAAGCCCAAAGCTGAGCGAGGAGCTGGTGCTCAGATCCAGCTGAATCCCAGCGCTTGGATGGGGACAAACGGTGCTGGAAACATCCCAAAATGCCAGCAAGAACAGCAGTGCCCGTATTGGCCTTTCAGAATATGAATTATTCCCACGTCTGCAGTGCCTTGTGGGTTTGTGCTTAATAAATTCAGGTTTCATAGGCAGGCAGAGCCCAGGGAGGGAGAGGAGCTGCGGAAGCATCAAATATCCCAGTAAACTGCAGAGGGGAAGCACTGCCATTCCCACGGAAAAACAAACGGGAGCTGCCAGCCGCCTGCCTGGTGGGTGGCCAGAGCAGTGCTGATCTGTGACCCACAGCCTCCTGGAAAACCAGAATCCGCAGGATTTAACTCCACGGCTCTCCAGAGCACGGAACAATCGGGCAGGGTGGAGGCCGCTTCAGAGCAGGCATAAATCTTTCTTCCCTCTGCTCGAATCTCACGCTGATAGCAGCGAGTTTTCTTATCGGCGTCTGATGGCAAGAAACAAGGATCTAGATAAAGTTGTTTATTCCAGGCAGGTATTGGCATGGAGTGAGAAAACACACTGGGAGACCAGATGTTCCCGAGTTGGCTGCCGCAGGCATTTGCTCGGGAGCAGGAAAAACGATTTTTCCTCCTTTTCCCTGGCCTTGCTTGGCCTGTTGTTATTTCCTACGAGCACCTCGGTGTTTTCCTCCTCAGCCGGAGCAGAGCCCGGGTCCTCCCCTCCTGCTCCGGCTGTTTTCAGGGTGGTTTCTGAGAGCTCTCAGCACAGAAGTGATAAATCCTCCTCAGGATGCAGGGAAACGCTCAGCTGAGGGTGATGAATGGAATTTAAGCACGTTCTCGGTGATCTCTTTGGCCCCACCAAGAACCACCAACCTCACGTAGGACGGTGTTGACAGCTTAGCCGTGAGGTAAATTTATCTCCTATATATCAGGGAATCACCTGGATTTTGCAGTTCTCTGGACCCCAGAGCAGTGGGAATGGACAATGAAGTTCCTTTAAGTTTAAGAGGAGTTGTCAGCATGGGGTGGAAATTTTTGGTCTCTCCCCAAATTCATCTTTTTCTTGGGAGATTCACTGGCAAAACAGGGCAGGTTTTATGGATGACTTTGTTGTTTTGGAGTTTGTTGGAGGAGGCTGGTTTTTTTCCCAGTTAATAATATTTCAGGAGCAAAAACCCAACGTGAAGTGTTCTTTGATCTTGATCAAATGTTGACTCTATTAATTAAAAAAACCGAGCGGAGCTGCACAGCCTCATCTGTCCGCAAAGCGTTTGCAGTCTCCAAACACAACAGGAGATAATCAAATGTCTACATAATCTTCTCTTTTAACCTTTGGATGAAGAATTTTTTCCAGCCTGGCTGTACGTGAAGCAATCAGGACTCAACAGAGAGGACCCTTCCATTGCGAGCAGCAAAAAAAAAAAGCATTGGAAAACCCTTCATTAACCAATCTGAAATGAAAGCATTCAATCTTAATCCTGTCATCAGGGTTCCCTAATTAAGGGAACGGGCAGATTTATGAGGCTGCTATTTTTACCCCGAGCCCAGCACACTCGGTGCTGCGGAAGTGATGTCAGGGCTGGCCGCGCCAGCGGGAATTGTGTTTGCAATATCCCAGGAGAACTCCCGTGTTCTCCGGCTCCCACAGCACCTCCCCGGCGTCTTTAGCTTCCAGCAGAAAACCTCAGGCAGGGCTCCAAGGGATGGACACGAGCTCGAGCTGCAGCGTTGTTTTCCTTTCACCTTTCCAGAGCTTTTCCTGGTTATTGCCGTGAAACCCCGACCTTCTGCAAGCCCAGTGGAAGGCAGTGGGATAAATTTTCTTCCTGATCAGGCTGGTACAAATTTTAGAGGTTCCTATAAAGTCATCAGATATCACCCAGGTTTGCAGTGGTGACAGAAACTGGGATTAGGAACGAGAGAATGGGAGTGCTGGGGCACCTGTAAATGGATAAAAGTGAATTTAGATGACAACAGATGAGGAGTTTGTAGGAGAGAGCTGTCCCTTCTTGGCCCTTTGGCAATGTTGGCACCACTTCTGTGTCTACCACAGCATTTTTTGGAGAAACCTCCTCATAAACAACTTGTTGGGATAACAAGGGACCTTCCATGAAACAGCCTCATCCCATTCCTCCCCTCCTCTCTTTGGACTCGTCTTTAGTGATGCTGCTGGGGGAGCAGAGGAGAGGGGAAAGGTCCAAATTTCAAATTCGATTCCTCCCGCAAGTGACAGCCTTAAATTCAAAAGGCAAAGAATCACCCCAAAAATCAGACAAACCCAAAACCAACGATAGAAACCATTAATCCACTTTCCAGAGGACAAAAATCCAAGCTCCGAGTGCTTTCAGGATTTTGTTCTCACCATGTATTGATGGAAAGCTTTTAGCTTTCCCCCTATATTTAGCATTGCAATAAATGTTCTGCATCCCCACGCTGCCATCAGTGCTCATTTAAGAGCTTAAATAGCTGAATTTATGACAGGTTTTCTTTCTGATGCCACTGTTTTCATGCTCATGAATTATAGATCCAGCTTGAGAGAGAGTGGTGGTGTCAGAGGAAAACTGATCGCTTGTCTTTCTGAAGAGAAAAAATAAGATAGGAAGAGGCTCTGTGACAATGGACAAATTTATTGATGGGGGGGAAAGGCTCTTTTGTGGAATCTGTCAGATTTTGCGTTTTTCGTTCTGAGGGGAGGAGCAGGGATTTGATTTCTGACAGCAGCCCAAAGAACAGGATAAATGAATCCCTGTGGCGGGCCAGATCCCTGTTCCCTTTCCAGCAGGGACGACCCCTCACTTCGATATAATTTATCAAGACCTCTCCCAAACGAAGCATTTCTTTGTTGATTCTGCCCTGGCCGCTCTCCACAACCAGAATTTCACATTTTACTACTGCTGGCCAGCATTTCCCTGCTGTACCTCCACTCCTCCTTCCAGGGGACCCTGGTAGCAAGGCATTCCTCTCCTGGAATTCCTCTCCTCCTAACGTCAGCTGTGCTGGGAGAAGTGGGCAGATTTTTGCACATTGAGTCTCACACCGTGTTGAGGGAGAATGAAATATTGAAGTTATTTTTGCTGCAAAGTTTGGAGAACAAAAACGCTGTCAGTTATCTAAAGGCCGCCTTGTGTCTTATTCTCTGCACTTCCACAAGATGTTTGACTCCCTTCAGAATGAAATTTGTGAATGGCACACGGGGCTTGTTGTGCTGAATGTGTTTGCGCTTCCTTATTTTCTCCTGTCACAGGAGGAATTTTGCCAAATTCTCCTTTTTTCCTTCTCCATCTCTTCCAAACCCCCCTGCCCGCATTAGCTGACAGCCTTTCATGTCCATGCTCTGGCAATTTCTCCTTCATTCCAGGAGGGAGGAATGCACAGGCCGGAGAGCCCAACATAGCTTTGCAAAGACTTTAAGCTGCTTTTCCTCTTGTCAAACCAGCCTAAAATAAATGTATTCCACACCTATAGCCTGAAAAATTTTTACAAGGCAAGGCTCTCCTGAAGAAGGATAAATCTCAGCGGAGAGAAGAATGCAAAGCAATAAAGTTGTGTATACAGCTGAGGGCAGAGGGATGAAGGGCTGGCGGATGAACTATTTTCTAGTTGTTTCCTCACCCAAAAACCATCCTCTTCATCAAAGCCTGAGCAGCTTCCAGGAATAGAGTTTATCCCGGTGCCTGCTTCTGGCGGAAGCACCTTTGCCAGCCTGACCTTCTCCCTAAATCCACTCAGCATGGCCTGGAAAGTTCGACATTTTTTTCCGGCTGTTTCGTTCTGTTCTGTCACTTTTAGGGCAAGAGAATCATCCCCACTGAACGATCAAAAAACTGTAATGAGGAGAGGGGGGGAAAGACGCAATGAAAGCAGTTGGAGGATTAAAATATTAAAAAATAAGGGCCACCTAATGCTGAAGAGTAAATGTTGTGTTGAAACTGACAAAATCCAGGAGTTTTGTCCAGGAGTTATCACAATAAATGGTGACACACAGGACTGAATTCCTTCCCTCCTACCATCACTTATGGTGGGAGAAGTGGGCAGATTTTTGCACACTGAGTCTCGCACCAAATCGAGGAAGAATGAAATATTTAAGTCATTCTTGCTGGTGGGGAAGGGGAGTTGAAGAAGCTTTTTGGGGTAAATCTGCAGGTTGGTACCAGTGGAGGGAAACCCAGCAATGCCATCACTGCTCTCACCCCAGGGTTTGTTCTGGAGGGCTCCAGGTGACGATCCCAGAACAAGCAAACAAAGAAACCTCACCCAGAGTTTTCCACGAGACTCCTTCACCCAGCGTTGCTGGATTTTGGGTTGTACCAGCCTCCACTGTGCCTCTGGAAACAGCAAAAAATCGAGGGATGGAGTGAAGTTGATCCTGAACATCCTTTTTTAGTTTGTGTGCAGCATCCAAGCAGCACCACATGGAGCGAAACCCCTCCAATCGCTTCCCTAGGATGGATGCGTTTGGTTATTTCTTTCTCCGCAGTAAATCCTGCGGGGCTGCTCCTGTTCCAGGGGTAAACTGCATTTGCCAAGTGCACCTTTTATCTCCTGCAGAGCTGGGGGGGATTGATCCTTACAAGGAATGTGCTGGGACTTGTGGAGGCATTTCGGGGGCTGCCAGGTGAGATCCTGTCAGCAGCTGATGGAGGGTCTGGAGCTGCTGCAGTTGATTCCTCTCCAACACACACCCATGACTCTGGTGTGTTACCGTGAGTTTTACGGGCAGCGGCAGATATTGACCGATTCCTGATGCTTAAAATGGAACATTTTAGAGGTGTAAACACTCCGAGATTTTGCTGGTTTCTGGTGAAGGAAAAAAAGCCCTGAAAACTGGAAGAGGCAGAAGAATTCGGTGCAGCAAAGCTTTGCAGAACTCGTAAGACCAACGCTGTGCTCCAGGGCTGCCCTGTGGTTGGGAAAGCCACGTCCGCCATCACTGAGGTCCCCTCACTGCCCCAGGGACCTCATCTGGGCCCGTGGCACCTCCTCAGCTTGGACCCAGCCCCGTCCACCCTCCGGCCGTGTCCGAGGAGCTGCCGGGCGCTGGTTTGGCAGGAGGAGCCTCCAGGAGACAATGGATGGCTGGAGAACAAATGAAAAGTCACAGAGATTGTTGGAGGGGAAGCTGATACTTGAGATGGGCCCAAATTGAGTCAGGATTGTTTCGAATTCTTTCTATGCCTTTGCTGTGTTTTGTCCTCCGGTTCTCCAGCACCACCCGTGTTCCTCAGGCTTTCAAACCAGGATGAGCTTGGCAGCAGCGGTGCTGGAAGTGCTGGAAGCCCTCAGCTCCTCAGAAGTCCCTCCTGAGCCCAGGCATGGTTCCATTGGAAACCAGCCTTTGATTCACCAAAAGTTTGGCATGGCCAAGATGAAACAATTTTGGGTTTTGCGGGGAAATAACGACTCCCAAAACTCTTCCCACCAGCCCTAAGCACTGCATCCTCAGCAATGATGGGCTGCTGCCTTTTAATCAGCCCCAAGAAGGGCCAGATTTGATATTTTGCTCTGTTGTGAACAAGTGGTGGTGTGAACAACTGCTTGTGGGTGGCTGAATTAGTGCTTACAGATGTATGAACTAATTTGGGGTAATTGTCAGTTCATCAGCTCAGAAAACGAAGCTTGGGCATTTCTGGACAACTGCATCAACGAAGCCAGAAAGAAAACACTTCTGATACTTTTAAGGTAAAAGAATAACAAAATTAAGTAGGGTATTAAAGAACTTTTAGGCTAATTTTGCACATCATCAAAAGAATGGCAAGAGGGAAGAGAGGCAGTGTCCCAGATTTCTCCTGGGAAGCAAACTCTTAATTACTCCCTGCTCTTAGAGCTGGACCTTTGAGTAATATCAGTAATTTATTACTGATATCTGCGCTATCAGATACACCTGTGACTGCCTGAGGTGAGGGAGTGAAAACCAGACAGAGTGGAGGAGATCGTCAGGATTATTTTCCGAAAAGAAAACTGAAATCCAGCTCCGACCCTGACAGGCACTTCCAGAGGTTTGGAGATGACCGCGTGGAAATCTGTCCCCTCTTAAGGAAGCAATAAAATCCCACTGCTCATGATCAGCACATCGTTGACATCCCCTGGCTCTCAGCAGACTCTGCTCAGCACTCTGGGTGCACCCAGCCCACCTCATTCCCTCCTGCCTCCCGAAATTCCTGTTTCCATCAGAGAAGGTGATTTCCCTCCCGTCAGATGTGGCTGGGAGTTGGATTTGATGGATTCAGCCCTCCACACTCGGAGCTGTCTGCCTCTCAGTAGTTGAAATTCCATGTTTTTGTAGGATAATTGGATCCTTTTCAGGAGGGCAACGGATCAACATCAATCAGTTTGACTTTCCCACCTCTCCTGAGCTGGTTTTTGCGTGGAGCAGGAGCCAAGGACTCGTGCTGGATGGAAATTCTGGGTGGAGATGGGAGCAGAGGCCTCATTAGCAAGAGCTGAGCACAAAGATCCGGGTTGGGGGCGGTGTGATCGTGTTTTATCCATGTGAATGATCCATGAAAAGCTCAGATGACTCCCAGGGTGTGCTTGGAGACGGGAGCAGCAATGTCTTGGTGAGGGGTGGGACTGGGAGGGTTGGAATCGTCCCTGTTATCCATATATGAGACATTCCAGCTGGAGCAGAGTTGTGCTGTTAACACTTGGATTGATTTATGGGGCGGAATTAAAGACCTCCACCCCTTTATCCTTCAAGGGATGCTGTGAAGAGGTGAGGAGGTAACTGCTTGAGCTGGAGGAAGTGTCAGGAGAAGAACAGATGGCACTAAAATGACGATGGGTGTAGTTAGGCTGGACATGAGATAACTTCCAGTAACCTGGGCAGCAGGAGTCTGAAACTCTCTTCTGCTGGAAGCACTGGGAACTCCGGGAGCACAGAGACTGATGGTTTGAAGATATGACTTGATCAGAGTGCAGAATGGTTTGTCACAGAGACATGGAATGGTTTGAGTTGGGAGGAACCTTAAAGCCCGTCCAGTCCCAAGGGCAGGGACACCTTCCACTGTCCTGGGGTGCTCCAAGCCCCGTCCAACCTGGCCTTGGACACTTCCAGGGATCCAGGGGCAGCCACAGCTTCTCTGGGCATCCTGTGCCAGGGCCTGCCCACCCTCACAGGGAAAAATTCCTTCCCAGTATCCCTCCTAACCCTGCTCTAAGTCAGTTTGAAGCCATTCCCATGTCCTGTCCCTCCATGCCTCTTAAAGAGTCTCTCTCTGTCTTTCCTGCAGCTCCTTCAGGCACTGGAAGGTCACAATGAGGTCACCCCAAAACTCCACTTGTCCAGGTTGAACAATCCCAAATCTCCCAGCTTTTCCCCACCTCTGATCGTCCTGGTGCCTCCTCTGGACTCTCTCCAACATCTCCACATCCTTCCTGTGCTGGGACCCCAGTGCTGGCTGCAGAGCCCCAGGTGGGGTCTCACACGGGGAACAGTGCAACACAGAACCTGTTCCACCTCATTTTTATGGCCGTGCTCAGCAAATAACTGAGATTAACTCCCCGAATCATCACCACACCACCCGTGCCCTCTCCCTCTGTCTCTCTCTGCTGACTCCTCGGCCCTTGGAGATTTTCTCTGGCACGTGTGGTATGCTTTGTTCTGAGGGCACCTCTAATCCCAGCTTTCCGTGGCTCACTCTCGGGGCTGCTCTCTGTAATGCCCCACTGATGTGGAAGAGAATGAATGCACGGCTCACACAAAAGCCGAGGAAGGCTCCTGCTGCAGGAATGCGCTGGCACCGGGCTGCCAGACACAGACTGAATTTACAAGAAGGGGCAGAAATGACCGATGGCTGTCCCCTGAAATGCCCAGGAATGCCACAAGGATCCCGGATCTGCCCATTACACACCTGAGTGTTACGTGTCTGAATCCACACAAAGTCCTTGCTCTGGGCAGATAATTGGTATGAAACAGGTTTTTGCTGTTCCTTTTTCTTTTCCATCCCTGCTAAATCCTCTCAATCCCCACATTTTGACTGGTATTTATCATTGCCTGGCTTGGGATCGTGTGGCATCGTCTCTGCTCTTGTCTTTTCTCCCCCACTTTTGATCTATCCCAAGAGCATCGGGCAGGCCTGACATCCCCCCTAAATTCTGTGATCCAAAGTAATGACACTCCCAAGGTTTTATGAACATAAAACCCCACTAAAATTACCTATTTTCATTATGGACGTAACCAAGGCAGAGTTAATGCTGGGTCCAGCCTGAGAGAAGATGCCACAGCAAGTCAGGAAATAAAACTCTGTCTCTGCCCTCTGTATTGCACATCCCGAAGAGTCCAACTTCCAGCAGTTTTTCCTTCGTTTTTTCCAGAACCCGCCGGAGATTTTTTTAATTTGTTTTCTTAAAATATTCAAAATAATTAGTCCCTCTTCAGATGCAGGAAGAATAAAGTTTCAGCTCCTGCTAGAACCCAGCCAGCAGAGCAGTGCTGAGAACATTTATTCTCAATATTCCGGTCTAGGGGCCGGCTCTTTTTTTGGGATCCACAAATCTGCTGCTGCTTTGTGTTTTCGCTGTGGGAACGCACAGGCCATGAATCAATGGGACTGCAGTGGAACTTTACGAGCTCCTGGGGAGCCTGCAATGCTTTTGTGTCTGTGATCAAACCCCTCTCCTCTGTCAGCAAACGCCGAAATTGCTGGAGACGGCCTCGTGCTCCAAGGGAGCTGTGCAGGAAGCAAGTGGAACGGCAGTGGGAGGGGAATCCCACCTGCACAGAGCTCATCACGGATATATGGATGCTGAACCTCCCAGAAACAGCTGTCTTCACATGGAAGGAAGATCCAAATATTAAGGGATTAAAAAGAAAACGTTTTCTGTTCACGTTTGGGTTCCTGTGGGTTTTAGAGCTCAAATTGGGCACAGCTGGGGAATTATGGCTGCTTTTAGGGTGCCTGAACAGTGTAATGGGTACAAAGATCCCAGAACTGTCGCTGTTGTACCCGGGCCGGAGATTAACAAGGCATCCAGAATTCAGAATTATTTATTAATATACAGATGGGTTTTTATATGTTAGTTCGCTTAATGTTTGCTTGAATGGCAAAAAATTATTGGGCCTCTGACCAACCGCCCATCAGGGTGATTGGTCGGTCCACACAACACCCATTTCAAAATATTTTTCTCAAAATATCGTAACAATCCTTTGGTAAAAACAGCAGGTGTAAAGATGATAGAGAAATAGTTTACAAAAACTTTAAACAGTGTTTTTCATAGTTCCTGTGAGAAATGTAAAGTTCTCACAGAATGCAGCAGAAAGCTGAAAAATTCCTCTGCTAAAACTTTTCAGTGTCCACACAGAACTCCTCACCCAGCAATGCCCCGGGCTGGTGCAGCTGCAAAAGATGTGACAAAGCAAGGACAGGGACTTGTGGAATTAATTTCTGGCTTTCTCCGTCGCTGTGAAGGGTCTGGTGAGGTGTCACCCAATTGTCTGTGCACTTATGCATTTATTTCCTCCTCTCCACCAGCAGGGTTGGGCCACTGGCCTCACACAGTGAACTAATTCATCAATTCCTGTTAATAATTACTTTGCAATATTCTATTGGTGAGCTCTGCAGTGCCCAGTGATGGTGTGGCACTTGTGGCTCCTCTGGTTTGCCTTTTCTTTCCACCACAGGCCAAGAACCAGGGATGTAAAGGAATTTTAACTCCTGATCAGGGAGTCATCGGTACCCAGGAGCTTGGTATTATTTCACTATTATTTCCTGGCGTTCATTAATATTTCAAACAAATTTATATTCCTTCAACTCACCAAGGTTAAAGAAGTCAAACAGCGCTTTGGCCATGGCCAGGCAGGCATCCAGAGCTTTTTTCTGTTTCTCTGACAGGTTTTGGGGCAGCTCTGGAGCAGAGAGCACTGGGCAGAGCACCTCCCACCCCAGAGTCTCACGAATTCCCATGTCTGGCAGACAAATCTTCTCTCGCCCACAACAATGGCACTCCCTCACACACTTTTACTCGTTTTGGAATCTCTTTGATCCACGACTGCCCTTGCAAGGTTGCCTGGGGGCAGATGATGAACTTGGCACCGAGTGGTACCTAAAATACCCCCTCTGCCCTCTGAAATCCCAGTTAAAGCTCCAGCCCTGCAGGATGCTGAGTGCCCTGGGAGATTCCTGTTTTCTTTCTGTTCCTTCAGCTCCAGTGTTGGAAAAAACATAACATTTCTTAAGATGAGGCCCTCCAAAATGTCTGTCTAAGGATCTATCTAAATTTTATGAAGCACAGAGTTTATAAATGATGAAACCATCAGGAAATGTAACAAATTTGGTTTATTTGCAGAATAAATTGACAGCAGAGCTGATGGGAAGTTTTAAAATGTTCCCCAGGTCTTACATTGTTCTCTCAGTGTCCCGGATGAATTCTCCACCACGTGTTCTTAGAAGTGGGAGTTTGGCTTTCTTCAAGGAAAATAAAAGTCCCTTTTCAGCATGGATGCAAAGTACAGAAATAGCGAGCATTTCATGGTTCTCTCTGGCTTTTTAGAGCCTGATTTCTCCTTTCTGTGGGGGAACCCTCTCAAACAATTTAAATCTGACCAGTGTCAGCTGTAACCCCTTCCCCAGTCAGAAGGAATCTCCACTTGCTGGCTCCAGGCAGTGAAAATCCACCTGGATGGAGGATTTTGCCTCCTGTAGAGCATGGTGAAGTCCTGTCCATCCCATTCCAGCCCTGCTCTGGCTGGGCACGAGGGCCAGGGCTCTGGTTTTACCTTTTGATTCTTGGGCAGGACCTCACCCACCGGCCCTGAGTGACTCAGGAAATTGATTCCGAACCTGTTCCAGCCTGGCTGTGCTCCAGAGCGAGCCAGGGCCAGACTGGCCAGCAGGAACGGGTGGAAATCCACACAGGGACATTCCTCACATTCCGGGGCACGTGCTGCTCCCTGGAAAAAAAAAAAAACCCAACCCAAAACTTTCCACTGCAAGCAGGCACTGGGAGGCTTTCCCTCCCACCGGCTGCCCCGGTGCCACCAGAACTGCTGGAGCTGGGAATATCGTGGTGCCAGGCCCCGTGAGCAGCAGGAGAAGTTGGGTTTCTCTTACCTGGCTGAAAAACGTGGAATTGAGAGAAAGCAGACAGGCTGTGTTCATCCCCTGAACTGTTCCCCGGACAGTCAGACCAAGGCTCACCCACCCAGTGCCCTTTTCCAGCGGGATCCCATCCCAGGGCTCAGCATGGGGGTGTTGGACAGATCCAGGTGCTCCTTGCGATCCATCCACTGCCCCCAGGATTTGTTGGCTCAGGTGCCTGCCAGAGCCACTGCCACTGCTGGTTTATTTCAAATATTAATGAATGCAGAGCTGTTTATCCACTGCCAGTGACGGGGAGCAACAGAGGGGCTGTAAGAGAGCAAAATTTGGGTGCTCAGGAGGAGTTTGTGTTTTATTGCTGGGCTGTAATTCCCTCTTCAGCTACTGCGGGGGTGGCAGAGAAACAGATCTGGACTCTCTGTTCTAAAGGAGAAGCAGCAGCAGAGACAGGTTGGAGCAAGGGAAATTCCAGTTAGATACAGGGGAGACTTCACCATGAGGAGGTGAAACCCCCACTGATAAAGATATTCAAAATTCAGTCAGCTCAGGCCCTGAGCATCCTGGTCTGGCTTTGAAGTTCCCTCTGCTTTTTGCTTTCCTTCCAACCGAAATTGTGCTTTCACGTGATGAATCCACACCGTGATGCGTGACTTTACAAAGCCAGAACCTTCCTATACTCAGAATTCTTTCCTTAAATCCAGAGGAACCTTCCAACTTGCCATGTGGAACTTCAAAAAGAGTGTTTTATTTTGTATCAGCCTCTGCCTCCTGAGTGAATGCACTGCCCACGTTATTATTGATCTCTCCTGTAATTCCAGTCCCTGCTGGCCGGATTTAATTGAACAGTTTTGTGGTCACCTGTCACCAGAACGTGTCAGCAATACTTCCCTGGAACTCTCCCTGTAAATTTTATTCATGGAGCAGAGTCCCGTCCCTGTCCCTCCCTCACCCCTGGGTTACCCAGATGACATTTATTAAATTCCACATTTGTTTCATTCTCAGTGTGTACCTGCAGGTGCAGAAAGAGCTGTCAAAACACTTTTTTTTTTTTCATTTAATCAATGAAAACAGAGAATCAAGGTCACGTTCCCTCATGTGACTGCAAATTCATTCATTGTTTTGGAGGGCACGGAAAAAGGTTGTGACAGGAAAAACACTTGTAATCAGCAAGTCCTGCAAAAAGTTCCATAGGGGCTGATCTTATCTGTGCCCTGTTGTCCTGAATAACCAAACAAATAATTTCTGTCTGAGTTCCATCAGCTTCCCCGAGTCCCCTCTGTCACACTTCACCAAACTGCCGAGGGATGCTGGAGGACTGGCGATGTCTCAGCCAAAATTTTTGGTTTAGGGTTGTATATGGCAGCAGGAATTGATGAGGATGAGGCTCTGTGTTGGTTCAGCCAGACTGGGGCAGGCCCAGCAGGAAAAACCTCGGGAAAAGTGCAAACCCTTCCCGAGCCCACCCAGCTCCTGAGGCACTGCCCGCAGCCGTCCTTCGGGTCAAACCAAGAATGAGCCAACACTGGAAATGAAAACTCAATTCTAAATGGAAATCGGGCTGCTGGAGGGATCAAAAAACAAGTGCAGAGCTCTCCAAGCTCAGGCCCCACTGAAAGCCCAGCCCCAGGGATGTGCTGGTGCCAGAAGGGCTCTTCCCCCCAGATCCCCTTCCATGGGTGGCTTCCAGCAGCTGCCTGACCTGTCTGAAGGGATGAAATTCCTCATGTTTGGGCATAAAAGCCAAAATAAACCCCGTTTAACTCCATCCCAATCTCACACCCCGTTTGCAGCTTTTCCTGCACTTCCCTGTGTGAGAGGAGCTTCTGCTCCACAGATGAAGAATGGAGACATGAAGGGCTGGGTTTCCAAAACTTCTCAGCATGCTCTGAAGGCGCATAAGGGACAGCTCTCAGACAGGCAGCCAGCTTTCTTCTTCTTCTTCCTCTTCTTTAGTTCTCCTTCTGGTTTTTGGATGCTGAGCCCTCGGTGGCCGCATCTTTCAGATGCTTAAATGGGCCTTGAACTTTTATTTTAAGCAAAATAAAAGTGGCTGTTCTATGCCTTGCCCGAGCTCACCCAGGGTGTCTGTGGCAGAGCCAGCAGTCGAGCCCAGATCTCCAAAATCTCAGGCCAGGCTTAACCACAAGACCATTCTTCCTCTCACAAAGATGATCCCCATCCCATAGGAAAAATATTCTAAAAGGATCCGAAAAAAAATCCTATAAAAATCCTTAAACCTGAACAAATATGTAATAATTGCTATTCAGGATCCATGCGGGGGCTAATGAAAGCCATACTCCGTAACCTTAATTTAAAACAAGCCCAATATTATTTTTAGGGTTTGGATGGGGATTTATTGCTTCTATCAGCAGCGTGTTTGGCACCCAGTGCCACACAAAACTCTGCTGTTTCATCAAAGCCCTGGCAAAAAACTCTGATTTCTGGACAGCTGCTTCATTTCCCTTACAGGGGCTCAGATTAGAAATCACCCCTGGTGCTCCTGCTCGTGTTACCGTCCCCTTGGAAAAGAGGGGGGCTGTGTCACTGAGAACGGGACGAGTCCTTGCTGATCTGTGCTCCCAGGCACAGTTTGGGATTAAGCTTTAATTCCGGAGATGGGAGTTATGTAATAAAGCAGAATGTGAGTCCCCAGGGCCGCGCTCGCTGACCTTCCAGCCCAGGGATGCGGCGCTGCTCTCGCAAACCCAACCTGAGCTAACTCTTCCCTCTCCTCGGGGATAATTTCATTTTGCCTCCTGGTTTCTGGCTCGAGGTGTGTGGCGTGCAGGAGTTTGCAGGAGCTGAGTCAAGATGTGGGTGTTGTTTTCACACGTGAGACGGTAAATGATGTTCTCTCCAGAGGAATTGAAAATAAAGGCACGTGGCAACACAGCTCATCTGATTTTTTTTTTCCCTTTTTTATACTGTTTCTGCTTCTCTGATTCCAGGATCTGGGAGAGGAACTAACCACAATAATACTGTTTTTTACAAGATTTTAACTTAATTTGGGTCAGGGACTAGAAACTCAAATATTTCTGGTAAACAAGAACAATGCGGCCTCTGTGAACTGAACTCAAAGGCTGAACCCTGGAGAACTGCGGAGCATCTTTTTGTCCTTGCATCCTAAAACCTCTTTCTTTATAGAAAAGGGTTAAAAGCAGCAAAAGGAAACAATGAAGGCATCAAAATAGCTCAGGCCAAGTGCAAAGCCACACATTTCTGGTGTTTTTACCCCGTGTCTTGGCACCTGCCAGCCCAGTGTCTCCTTTTCCATTACCCAGCAATAACAAACCCCACAGGCCTCAGTCGCTGCCCTGGCCCCGAGCCTTGGAGCAGATGTGGTGGGAGGCTTTGTAAAAATAGTGAGTAAACAGCCATGGCAAAGGCCAGGTTGGGCAGGAACCTGGGTTTGTCCAGACAGCCCTGAAACGGCAATTCCTCCTCAGCTTTGACTCTTCGTGGGACTGCGGTGCAGATCACCCGAACTCTGGTACCCGACAACGGGCAGTGCTTATCTTCTCCCTATCTCCCCTCTCAGAGAACTCTTCAGCTTCTTGCAGACTCGAGAATCCAGTCTGGGACAGAAATTCCCAACACAAGTTAAGAATTCAAGAATTTCTGGGACAAAAACAAAACCCTTTTTGCTGCTGGATTAATGCAATGTATAAACGTGTCCTGCTTTTTCAGAAGCGTTTTCCTGTCCATTCGCTGATGTTCTGTGACCCTGACAGAGCCTTGCAGAGTGAAAAAGCCCTGATAAAATACCTGTGACTCAAACCCGCTTGTGTTGGGGTCAGTATTGACCACCCTCAGGCCACACGGTGCCGGGGGTGAGCAGAGCCTGACCCCAAACCCCAAACCAGCCCTTGGGCAGAGGATCAAAGTTCCACACGCGCTTTCAGGGCGCTCTGAAAACAAATTGATGCCAGTACATCCACCTGCAATTGGGCACTCAGTGAAATTTGTGCTTTGCCTCTGAGAATTAGTCAGAGGAAGGAGAAATAAGCCCTGGAAAAACAGAAGCTGTTGCCTGTCACTACCTCTTTATCGTGTTATGATATTCGTGTCCAGCCGTGCTTCCCTCTGCAAACCAGAGGGGCTGGGAGCATCCATCATCCTATCAGTTCACTTGGATTAATTATGCTCAATCAAAATGTTTCAAAAGGGGACAGAAATGTCTGCAGCAGCTAATCCCGAGCATCGGGGCTGTCAGGACATTGGCATTTTACACTTCAGTTCAATTACAAGACAAATCTGCTAATGGGACATAATCTTCCCGGGTAAACAAGGAAGCAGGGCACCGATATTCTGGCAATTGATTTATGCAGGGTAAATGGTGCAGAGGAAAAGCTTCAGGAAGCCACATGAGTGAGAGCAGCCCTGAGCTTGTCTGCTGCTGCCTTCCCTTCCCTTCTTCCACGGAAAAGAAAAAAACCATTATGTGAAGCCTTGTTTTCAATTGTTCTGCACCCAGGAGTCAGTGCCCAGCCAGAGGGACACTCCACACCCCGTGGGGTCACCTCCCCTCCCTCCTCTCCTCCTCCCTTCTCCCAGCCGTGGGGAAGCAGGATGAGAGGGAACGAGTCAAACGTAAGAGCCTTTGCTGCAAAGGGCGAGATTCCAGAGTTTCGAGTCCCTGCCCTGCACAGGGGGAGGCTGGAGGGACGTGGGGCAGCTCAGCAGCGCTTGGCAGTGAGTGAACAGGGGCTGGGGGTGCTGATGGGAGACCCCATGGGGCTGGGATGGTGACAAGGGTCCCCCAGGGGGCTGGGGGTGCTGTTGAGAGACCACAGTGGGGATGGGTGTGCTGAGGAGAGACCCCAGTGGGGCTGGGGATGTTCATGAGAGACCCTGAGGGCTGGGAGTGCTGATGGGAGACCCCAATGGGCCTGGGGGTGCTGACAAGAACCCCCCACAGGACTGGGGGCACTGATGAGAGGCTCCCATGGGGCTGGGGATGTTCATGAGAGACCACCATCAGACTGGGAATATTCATGAGGGTCTCTCATGGGGCTGGGGGTGATGATGAGAGAGCCCAGTGAGGCTGGGGGTGCTGCTGAGAGACCCCTACAGGGCTGAGGATGGTGACAAGGGTCCCCTATAGGGCTGGGGATGCTCATGAGGGTCTCCCATGGGGTTGGGGATGTTGACAAGAGTCCTCCACGGGGCTGGGGATGCTGATGAGGGACCCCAAACAAGGCTCTGGATGCTGATAAAAGTCCCCAGTGAGGCTGGGGATGCTGACAAGAGATCCCAGCAGGGCTGGGGGTGCTGACGAGAGTCTCCCACGGGGCTGGGGGTGCTGATAAGAGATCCCCACCTCCCCCCATCAGTCCTGTCCCCTCTGCCCACCTCTGCACAAGGCACCAGCGGGGTCACCGGCAGCGAGAGCTCTGCAGGGCAGCGAGCTGCGAGCCCTGAGCCTTTCTGTGACTAAACCAACCTTTAAAGGTTTCATTGAAACGACTCCGAGTGATGCAATCGCCTTCCCACACGAACTGCGATTGCCCGGGCGAGCTGATGGGAGCCTTGCTGGGTAATTACTGCACACACATCACACACTCATCACACTCATCACACTCGTCACACTCATCACACTCATCACACTCATCACACTCATCACACTCATCACACTCACATCACACACATCACACACTCATCACACTCATCACACTCATCACACTCATCACACTCATCACAC